>CAEFZY010022005.1:0-66713 GCA_903066815.1 Brachyrhaphis roseni | reverse complement strand
GTAGCATAGCACTAACAGGGCTGGTTAAAAAAAACATACCGGTAAAAGTCACTGAGAGCTTCTTAATCTTCCTCCTGTGCACTGAGACGTGTTAAGTTACATTAAACTTCCGTCTTCCTCGACACATATATTCCCCCTGTCTCACTCTTACCTTTTCTGCTCGAGCGCCCCTGGCGGCCGTTAGAAAAAATTCATAAATAAGCCGCATCATTGTATAAGCCGCAGGGTTGACAGCGTGTGACAAAAGTCGTGGCTTATAGTCCGGAAATTACGGTAAATCTTATATATTATTAAATTCTATAAAGTGTTCACCTGAGCTTGCTGCTTTCCTTTTACACTGTACTCATCACTTCCTCACACAGCAGAACTTCCTGCCTTCCTGACACTCATTGCAAAATGTTCTTTCTGTTAACAACCAGCTAAGGAGCATGCACGGCGCAACCGACAGAGCCGCACCTTTTTGGTGGAAAATGTCATAGGGGAGCTTTGGTCGGAGCTGGAAGAAGGTAGTGTCTTTCTCTTCTTCTTCTTCACTTTTTCTTTCTGGGTCAGTGTGCTTGACTGAGTTTCTGCTGCACAATTCAATTCAGAAAGGCATGTTGATTATTCTGTGGAACTAACATCCATTTCAATACCCTCTTTCTGGCGTGTTTTCTATGTCTTAGGTGAGCAGCATGTGGTATGACTCAGACGAGATTACACTATTGAAGACTTAGAGTCACATATGTCTTGTTCTTTTCTTCTTTCTTTGATAAAAGTGTGAAAATGGTCTCCAATTCAGTTTATATACATAATTATTCACGTGAGAAAATACAAATTCTTGGATTTAAAGTAACAATTTATTTAGTCTTTACCAGGTTCTAAACTGATTCATATCCAATATGTGTGCAACCCCCTCGCCCCCAGTCTCTACCACATTATTTATTACATAGAAGAAGCAAAAATTAAGATGCATTAATTAAACTGATTACACCTAAATCACTAGAAATGCTTAAAGTACACAAACTCTAGCATTTAAAAGGAATATAAAGGGGGCATTCTTTCTTTTTAGCGATACATGAGCATTAAAGCACAGCAAGCGTAATCTAACGAAACGCTACTTAAAAACAGATTTATCTTCATCCAGGTAAAGTTCAGTTTGTTTATTGGATTGTGCGATTGAAATTTGAATAAACACGCCGTATTGTCGATTTAACAAATTTATTCATTTAGCATAAACAGAGCTCGGTGTTGTTTGTGAGAACTGTACACAGTCTCCTCATGCTGGTCACCAACACACTGCCTCCACCAAATACAATTTGCCTAAAGTTTTTCATGTGAACAACCCAAGCACAAATGTACTCACTCTTTGTACCAAATCTATAAGCTTTTATCAAAAAAGGAAAAGTTTAAAGTTAAAAGTGTCACTGTAATCGTAGCTGGAAGCTGTTTCACAAGAGTAGGGTCAATTTTGATGGTGTGGAGGCGTCTTTTTCAACTCTGGTCCTCAAGGCACTCTGCCCTACATGTTTGAGGTTTCCCCCAGAAAAATCGCTAAGCCCGATGGTTGGGGACTATGGCAGCCATTCATCCAGTGTCCTGTCATGTTTTTGAGTTAAAAAATGTTTAAACTTGAAAGGAAATTTCAAAATATCACTTGGTAATTGTGTATTATTAAAAGATTGGAAGACGAATACCTGAACACCAACTATAAGGTCTTAAAACATATAAACATTTTTTTAAAAATAACTTGAAAAAAAGAAGCAATGCTTAGCCTGGTGGGGGCACAAGTAAAGCCTGGTGGCCCGCCAGGCTTATAATACACTGGGGGAAACCCTGGTGTTTTAGATGTTTACTTGCGTGAGGATTAAGGCAGAATGAAAGGCTTATATATACAAAGGAATGAGTGGAAATGACAGGAAACCAGCGGGGCTAAGCAGATGAGAATGGAAAGCGGCTGAGTGAACGTGGAGGCAGAGGACAATAGCGAAATGACATGCAGCTGGGCAGGGGAGCAGAAAGCAGGCTGAGGGAGAGGTGATAAACAAAGTAGAGACAACTATAAAAAAAATAGAAAAACCTGCAAATAAAAGTCAACAGAAACACTGATCTAAAGAAATGGGTCCAAAGCACAATCAATGAGAATAAATGAACAAACGAAATTAACTAAAATAGCGAGATCTAAGCAAAAAAAAAGAGAAGAAAATCAGTAAAAAAAAATGATCTAAACAGAAAAACAATAGAACTAAGTAGCCTGATAAGAAAAAGCTTTATATTGAACCTGCTCATTGAAAACATTGACCATTGAGATATGATAGAGCTTAGATATTTGAAAATTTATAATAATAATATAAAACTCCATACTGGATTTATACTCAATTTAAACAATTGTTAGTCTACTTCAGAGGTAGAAAAAAAATATGTATCAGTTTTTTCTGGTCAGTTTGTTTTTCCCAAAAGACCTACTAGGTCTTGAATTTGATAGGCCACAGCAATGGATTTAGCGTATTCACAAACAAACATTGCCTGATATTGAGCAGTAGTGGAAGTTAGTTTTCTGGGAAATTTGAGCCACCTGATTGCAACACACATCTTTATTATTGTCCTCTACACTAATGTTTTGAAAATGTTTTTCAAGCTATTGTTGAAAAATGACAGCTTGGATGAACAAGTGACTGTTCAAGATGAAAATACAACAAACTACGGAGCAAAAGAGCAATGACTTGTCTCCCTGCGATAAGAACTCTGAATCAGCAGACATCCCAAATGTAGGGGGAAAAAAACTAAAAAAAATCTTTCGAGGATTTACCAAGAGAAGGTTGATGACAAAACTTATTTTCACCAAAGCACATCTAATAGCTGTAAGCTGATTAAGTAAGAATGTTATCAAATTGAATAAGAATTCAAAAGCAGTCACTATATGCTGGAGCAATCCATGTTGGTAGAGAACATCCAAGTTGCATGTCTTTGTTTTGCTGCTACTTTACAATTGCTGCTTGTTCTCTTTGCAGGTGACCGTTATGTGGTAATGGACTGCGGGGGAGGAACAGTGGACCTGACCGTCCATCAAATCCGTCTTCCAGAAGGACATCTAAAAGAACTCTACAAGGCCTCGGGTAAATAGTGTGGGAAGAAGCTACTTTTAAAGCAAACCATCACATTTATAGTTGTGTGATTCCTTATGTTAGCCCATGTTTTTCTTTAGGCGGACCTTATGGCTCTATCGGGGTTGATTATGAATTTGAGAAGTTGCTGTGTAAGATCTTTGGCCAGGATTTTATCGACCAGTTTAAAATTAAGAGGCCAGCCGCCTGGGTGGACCTGATGATTGCATTCGAATCTCGGAAGAGAGCGGCAGCTCCTGAGAGGACCAACCCTCTCAACATCAACCTGCCTTTCTCCTTCATTGACTACTACAAGAAGTACCGGGGTCACAGCGTCGACCACGCTCTGCGCAAAAGCAAGTGAGTGTGAACTGAAATGCTGTAGGAATCATATACTACGCTGATCGGATGTTTACATGCGTTCATTGTGGGCATAAATTTCATATTAAGTTGGGTGTTTAATTGAGACATTTGTCTAGAATGGATACCTCACACAACATGTGACTTCAATAGATCTCAAACATCAGAAAAGGATGGCACAAGTGAATGGAATTTATTGTGGATTCCATAATCCACACATTGTCTAAATTATACCTTCAGGGTCAGCTTTATATCACCAACGTTTGGATAATAACTGTTTGCAAGCAGTAGAGAAACCACTCATTCTGTGGCCATCAAAAACACCAATAGTTTACCTGAAGTGATTCAACTTAGAGGTATAGTTCACAGATTTATAAAAGTCTTGGGGCAAGTGTCAACTTCTATTTTGGAAATGAGAAATATCTTCAATGGTAGATTTTAGCATCCTGCTAAAAGATGTGAAAGCAATAGCTTGAAGAATAAAAGAAAGATGTTTAAATAGCTCCACCCATTCCCCTGGATGTATTCGTTTACTCTATTATGAACTCTTTAATTTTAGCAATATGTTTCTTCTGACTGGATGCTATATTAGCATGTTGGAGAAGCCCAGCCCACATCCTGACATGAGTCTGGTGGTGGGATCTAAAGATTAAGGATGATGGAAAGGAGATAATTGAATCATTTTCAACATTAGCCTTTTTTAAAAAAAAAAAAAGAAAATGTGAAATGTGAAGGTATTCGTTCACATTGTTTTATTATCATTTACTATCTGTACCTTTTTCATTTCCAGTCAGAACAAACGTCTTTGTAGAAAGAAAGTCATTTCAAGTGGAAAACTGTGAGGGTCAATGAAGAACTTTGTACTATTCACTAAAATAGTTTCCCAGTTTAATTGCTGCCTCTTTACTATTATTATAGCCATAATGACTGTGGTTATACTACAGCTCAGCCACACGAAATAAACTTTATAAGCTTTATTTTGTGTGGTTTGACAGGACAGTTGACCCATTTCCCCTGCCGTCTGACCGTGACATCTGCCACACTCCGCCTGAGAAAAGATTTATTTGACTCAACTTTGCTGTGGACTTTGCATTAAGCAGATTTTTCTTCTCCTCCTTAGTGTGGACTTTGTTAAATGGTCATCTCAAGGGATGCTGAGGATGAGTCCAGATGCAATGAACACCCTCTTCAAACCGACCATAGACCACATCATCCAACATCTCAGTAAGCTCCACTTACGAGATCAAACATTAAAACACACATGTTGCTGCCTAGGAACAGAGCAGCTCTTGTAAGAATTGTTCTGCGTATTGCGAAGTAATTCTTGAAACAAAATTATTCTCTTAAGTAGTTTTTGCTCAGTAGGCCAGTTTTCCTACAGTAAGAGGGATAAGTGCCACCTAACGAGAGCGTGCGCCCTAAAACCACTGTGCCGGGATCATTGGTAGATTCCTCAGCTAAGGTAAACATTAGCTGCATTTCCATTAGCCGTAGGATTGTGCAAATTGAAAATACAAAAATAAATTTGCATAATGGAAACACAGAAATTTTGAAAAAAAAAAAAAACTTGTGTTTTCACACCAGTTACATGCTCAACAACCAGATATTACTTCTGATGAAAACCATGTCAAAACCGCCGACTACAGATTCCCCAGAACGCTGCACACTTAGCCGCTCCCAGGAATCAGGGGCTTGTTGCAGATCAGCCAATGTCTCCTCTGATGGCTGATAGTTGATGAGTGCTAGCTGAATCATGAATTTAATCTTGTGTAACTGTTTACATCCATCGCTGCCGTGGTTTTAATGACATCAAGTCAACAAGCTTATTCACGTGTGATTTTAATTTAATTTCTTATTTAATGGAAACACAACAATTGCAAAATTGTGTGATTTTTTTTGACATTAGCATTAGCGCCGTATAGGAGGGAGAAGTTAGGACAATTCCTAAAGCACTTCAGGTTGCAGTGTGAATGCAGCCTAACTGTTCCGCCACCATTCATTTACTATAAAAACCCTGTTTCTACTATGGTATTTTCCCCACTGAATCAATTAACTCAACATCATCACAGTAATGAGTTTACTTTGTTTTTTGATAATCTTGTTAATTTTTTATTTTTATTTTTTGCCTTCTCTAGCTGAACTCTTTGAGAAGCCAGAAGTTAGCAACATTAAGTTCCTATTTCTGGTTGGAGGTTTTGCTGAGTCCGCCCTGCTGCAACAGGCTGTCCAGAACATGCTTCAGGGCCGCTCCAGAATCATCATCCCACACGACGTTGGTCTAACCATCCTGAAAGGTGCCGTGCTGTTCGGCCTGGACCCCAGTGTCATTAAAGTGCGTCGTTCACCCCTAACATATGGGGTAGGTGTCCTTAATCGATTCGTGGAGGGCAAGCACCCGCCGGAGAAACTGCTGATTAAGGACGGAACCCGCTGGTGCACTGACGTCTTCGATACTTTCATTGCTGCTGACCAATCTGTGGCTCTGGGTGAGATGGTGAAGCGCAGCTATACACCAGCCAAGCCTTCCCAGCAGGTTATAGTTATCCATGTTTATTGCTCGGAGAAGGAGAGCGCAGGGTTTATCAGCGAGCCCGGGGTCAGGAAGTGTGGGACGCTTCGCTTAGATGTCAGTGGAACAGAAAGTTTAGCGCCACGCCGTGAGATCCAGACCCTCATGCAGTTTGGTGACACAGAGATTCGAGCCATGGCTATAGACGTGTCCACAGGACGCACCGTCAAAGCTAGCATTGACTTCCTAAGCCACTAAGGCTCGTACAAGAGCCTAGCTTCCAGAATTCCCAGAAGCAGTCATAAAAATACAGCTTCCACATAACAACTATGAATAGTACTAGAAATTTGCAAAGTCTAAAATTCCAGGCTCAGATACTTTTGGTTGAAGAACGTTGATAGGCTTTGACATGATACCCCCAAAAATGTTGGACTGTAGCATTTACGGTAAAGGGATCAAATAGACAGTTTGCTTCAGCTGTCGCTGGTTTCCATGTTTTCACTTTCTTTACTGAGGAACTAAAAGGCTTAAAGCAAACACTGTTCTGAGAGCCCGGTGCTGAGGCAGGAGCTCTGCGTTAAGTTTAAAAGTGAACGCCTTCAACACTTGTTCAGTTCTGATTTCTGTTTATTTCTGTTTAGTATTATTGCATGTTATCTTGCAGTGCACTGCAGAGGCCATCCACACATGAATCATAACCTTCACACAGAACTCCTATTCACACACGTTTTATTTGCAGCATTTTCCTCTAAGCTATGATTGATGGGGTTTTTTTTTGTTTTTTTACAATACCTCATAGTTCAGTGTTCAAGGCACATTGTGCAAAAAAAAAGCTACTGTAGGTCAGTATGATAAGTTGCACTGTGGAAATGTGGTGGTAAGTTTTCCATACTCGCCAAACTTTGAGCAGTATTTGCTTTCCAATCGTTAAGCTTCTTGGTATCACTTAGCATCAGGTGTCAAATAAACAATTTTCCAACGTTTCCCAAGTGCGATTCAATCCACTTAAGACTATATAGTGCAAGTAACAATTGTCCCAAGTTATTTCCAGGGAATGTCAATGAAAGCAGCATTTTCTTTAAGATAGCAGTGGATCAGAATGGCTCACCAATCTGTCTTCATGGAATCAGAGTCCTAAAGCTACATTAGCAAATAGCCTTAAATGAATTGTGTTAGTGTCTGTAATCATTTCGTTCTTAAAAGTTACACTTTTACCAACAGTCTACTCATGTAGCCTCTATTCAAAGTGGAGACTTTTGAAACACAACATTTAGTCTGATCTTGTTGAAAAACCTTTTTTTCCAGACTAAGCAGAACGAAGCAGGTAAGGCTGACGTCTGACAGGTTCAAGTCATTTCTTACTAAAAGCTCTCTCATTTCAACACACTGTCAGCTGGGATTTACCTCCATATTTTTGAGAAAACACGGAGCAGATTTTCAGTCTGGTTCATTTTCAGCCAGCGTACGTAAAACGAGTTCCTCAATTTGTTTCTATATTAACCAACTATTAGCCACTATTAATCAATTAAGTATTCCTATCTAAGAGGAAATAGACAGAGCTTTCACTAACATTGTTGTACTGAACCCAGCAGCAAGCAGCTACAGTTTACTGTTTGCAAAAAAATATATGTTAATGACCTAATTAACCAGACAGAACAAAGTTGCAAAATTATTACTCATATATATATTTACTTTCATGTGGACCAGTTTCACTGCAAATAGTTTTATATTTAGTCAATGCAAAAACTAGGTTAATAAAATTGATGTTGATCATTGCAGACATATTTTGCACATGAATCAGCCATTTGCTTTTTGGCTTCCTACCTTTTTGCAAGATTGTTGTGACCTTAATTATGTACCTTAGTTCACTTTCCTCTACTTTGGATTACTCTTTTGAACACAACAGATCAAATCCAACAGAGTGCTGCTTTACGTGAGGAGAAATAAACTCGAAAGGGAAACTGCAAACTGTGCTCCAAAGTCAATCTGAAAAGCAAGAACTGCCTTGACTGACCCTCTTTTTGTTTGCGAACTCTGAGCAGCTTTTGGACGCAGCGCTTCCTGCTTGGCAGGGCTTCGATTCAGGTAGAACTGGGAATAAAAACGTGCAGGCCAGATCATAATAATTTCTAGAAATACACTATTTGAATATTGCACAGATTCTTCTAGCACTGTCGTAGCAGCTTTTGAAATAAGAGTGTGTGCATGTGTGAGAATAAGTGCGTGCGCATGCGTGTGTGTAGCATCAGCATTTCTAGAAAAAATATTTTCCTCCCCTCTTATGCTTGTGCGACCAGTGCGGATTTCTGTTCGTGTTCTGAAATTTGAAATGTGATCTTAATCTCTCCGAACATAAACAACACTTGGAAACTTGAATTGTTTAAAATTATGGCAAAGAACAAATCTGTGCTTATGATCAATAGCAGAATTTTTTGTTGCATAGTAAAATAAGGCACAATAAGGAACAATAAAGACTACAGCGAGACTACATTTCTGTTGTAAAGCAAAAGATATAAAACTTCAGATATTTCACAACGAGATATTGACATACATGGAAAAACTTTATAAAAACCTTACATTATAGCAAAAAGTGCTGTGCGCACTGTAAGAAAGGCTTACAGTATTAAATTTTGCCGCATAAACTGATGAGTAGATTATTCCAAGAGAACTCAAAAGAAAAAAAATTATCCTTCATGTCCCCTGGAGGCCTCCGTATATGTGCATCATATTAGAGGGAATATTTTCTTGATCCAGTTTCTTTTATAGTTCTGGTTCACATTTGGATCTCCACTTTGTTGTGGATTTTTATGCAGACTTCATTCACAGCAGCTAGCAGGTGCAGCGTCTTGGCTGTGGTGGTATTAATAACATGTTATCTTGACAACACAACCATGTTTTTATGAAGTTTTTACAAAATTCCTCCTCAGACAGAGCGTTAGGGTGGATTCTTTGCACATTAGAGAGACATGACTGTAGAATAAACCACAGCATTTGCACACAAGCGTCGTTGGGCAGAGTTTTGTCTATTGATGTAATAAATGTTATTTCTAGATAGAAAAAATGTCCATTCTTAATTTGAAGTAAAATTTGCAAATCATTTGTGTGTTATGACTTTCTTTTGACACTCCAAAATAATCAAATTTCATGGAGCTGTTAGTCTGCTTGTTTTTCTTGTTAAAGCACTGAGGCGTCATTAGCAATAACTTCTTATGCAAATTTCTCCAGATTTTATTTTTTTTTTCCAGAAGACTTTCTCCAAGTCAAACATGATATTTGGAAAATGTTAGGACAGAAAATGCAGAGTATTATTTTACCTTCTGATCCGTACACTTACCTTAGAAAACCAATGTGACTTAAAGACAAAGTATGTACTCATCACTGACATGTTAAACACCTTCTATCACAGAAGCACCGTCGGCTTAACTTAATCAATTAAATTAATCAATTAAATGATTTGATTTTTATTAAATCAAACATTTCTTTTCGTTCCCATTGTGCTGTTTGCCTCTGAACAGCATGCTATATCTATGTGCCTTTATGCTGTTAATATTGCTGTTTTTCACATAACCTCTTCCTAAATGCATATTTAGTTCAATTTCATAATGTCGCTCCAAATCAGAACAAAACGTCCTCTTTCCAAGGCATCTTCCAATCAACTCAATCGATATTAAACTCAACTTATCCGACTGGAACACAAGCGATTGTCACTACGTGCTGGTCCAGGAGGAGTGAATGCTGCAAAAACAATGACTCAATGCAATCTGATGGGTTTCCTTTGACACGTTTTAAACTAAATTGGAGAATTAACTGAGTTTAACGCACTGTTTCATAACTATGATTGATTGGATTTGATGTGTGATTGAATTGAAAGGATTTTCTCTGTAAAGTGCCTCAAGGCAACATTTGTCGTGATTTGGCACTACATGAATAAGTGAACCGAACTGATCTGAGTTCAGTTCATTTCGAGGGAGAACAGCTGGGAGTCCAATCAAACAGCTGAACGCGTCTGTGTCCGTGTCACCGTACATTAGCTAGTGCCATAATTTTGGCTTTTCTAATCTAACGATAGATCTTTCACAGACTTACTTGTCAGAGTAGTGTTTGATTCATGGCGATGTTTGATAAGGGATTAAATGCAGGGAAGAAATTAGCAGTGAAACACTGTGAACACTTTTGATACCACAGATTTTTTTTTTTCCAGCACAATATTTTTAATTATTTTATGAATTTTCTTCTTTTTTCTGTCACAGCAGATAGAACTGTATATGTTAATTTTAGAGCTTATACATACTTTTGATTCATTTCAGGTTATGTATTGAATGTTATAGAACTGCAATAGGAAATTCAGTTTCAGTAGGGAAGACATCTGTACTTCCTTGGGACATGGTAGGACACACACCCACACACACACCCCCACCCCCCACACACACACACATATATATATATATATTCCACAGACACACGCTGAAGTCAAAGCAAATTAGTCCACTGATTAGGTTGTGGGTCAAAAAATTGGAATGGCACTGAATTAGTTTTCCACGTTTGATGCATAGAAAGTGCAGACAACAAAACAAGACAGTTTGTACCCATCAGTATTTTAATCACAATTATGTTATTTTGAAATTAATATCAGCTTGTTCAGTACTAACTGATAGAGGTTTTACATGACTAAAGTATTGCACAGTGTGAAAAGAAGGATAGAAGCAAAGAGACTTGGTCCGAATGGGCTTCATGTTGGTAAAGATGCTAAAAGTCATCGCTGCAGCTGCATTTTCTAAACTACTGAATTGTCCAGGGAGTACTGTTGAGCTATAATCAGGAAGTGAAAAGAGTACCATTTCATTTCATAAACCTGCCAAGGACACTTTATAGTGTCTCTGGCAGAGCAGTCAAAAGAACGATCCAGAGTTGTCAAAGTTTGAAGAGGCCACTCGTCGAGAGCTTTGGGATAATTTGTAGGTACAGTTTTTTTTTGTTTTTCAATTAAAAATAATAAGTAATCCACCCATTCACAATGACGTCTGTGAAAACTGTGCTAAAAAGACACACACTGAGAGTCGCATAAAGTTTGTTAAGTAAAATCTGGACACGTCAGTTAAGGGAAACTGAAGAAATGCGTCTGAACATTCTTGACAAAAGTCCAAAGATCCAAACGCAAAGCAAGTGTAGCTTTCCCAGAATGACACCAGAACAAACACACAGCCCAGAAAACTCTTTAGTGGTTTCAGAGAAAGAAGCTGAAAATCACTAGAAAGGCCCAGTCAGTCACTTGACCTTTATTTATTTGATCACATATGAAAAGAACTGAAAGTCAAAACACAGAAAGAAGACTCAGAGGTTTATGTGTAGGAAGAGGCCAACATTGTACCTGAGCAATGAATACGACATTTTTTAAAAAAAAAATTTCGAACAGGATGTTTTGAGGTTTTCACAACCAAGAAAATAGTTTTCACAAGGTCATTTTAACATTCCATGTACATTTAAAACTTAGCCATGTGCTACTCCAATGTTTTACCCCCACTACTTCATTTGTGGGGCTGATTTGCTTTGATGTGTATGTATGTGTGTGTGTGTGTGTCAAAAAAAAAACTTGCAAAAATCTTTCCTTAACATTTAGCTCTTGTAAATTCTTGATTCAAGTCAAGTCTGTGACGTGGAAACGCTGAAATCTTCCTTTCACCCGGAGTCAGAAGAACCATTGGCAAAAATCTAACGATCACTTTAAATGTAATCTGTCAGAGGCAAAGCAAAGCTTTTAGGTTTAGGGTACAAGTTGAACAAACTTCAGGAGCCTCCTCTCGCTTGGCACTCTTTCTGTACTGCATGATTTGCATGAGCCTCACTCGACATGGCTAAACAGGAAGCTAATTAGCTTTACAGATTCACAAATGTGCTGTCTACTCAAGGTTAGCCCTCCCACTTGTCTCTATGCCCACAGCACATAGCCTTACTTTTGAAGAACCGAATGAAGCCATGTTTGTATTGTGTTATTAAATGAATAATTGCTGTATATTTTTTCATCTATATGTGATGCACAAGTTACTACAGTGTAGCAGCTTTAATCCTAATACGTGACAGATCTACTCTTGTTTAGTGAAGGGCGTCTTTGGTTTGGCCAGTCTTGAAGTCCGGTGGTTCAGTGGACGTATTTATGAGGGCACAGCCTAGCAAGCTTATATCTCATGCCTCAGGTTGTCTGCTTATCAACATCTAGAAACATTTCTGTAATGAAAAGATCTTAAACAGAAGGAGTGAGCGGGATCACCCAGCCACACCGACGAGCTTCAGAAACCTTTAGTGCGATTTGTAAATGCACAAAAGTCTTAGCTATTTTTCTTATATGTCTTGTCTTGACTCACTTATTTGTTCAAACGCAGTTTCGATTATATTTTGCATTAATGCCCCATCACCAGCCTGTCACCAATAAAACAAATATGTATTTCAAAATGTTGTGCTTGGGTTCTATTCGGTTGATTTGTGTTTTTACGCCGATTTTGTCAAAGCTCGTTGAAATAATGTCGCAGCAAACATTCGAATCAGAGTTAAAGGTGATCCAGCAGAACACGGCTTCACGGTTTATGACATTTTGTTCAACAGCAGGTGTTCCATAAGTTTACATACAGTGCACTGAATAAGAAGACGCATGATGTTCCTCACTGTCTAACATTACACTGGACCAAACTTTTCTTACTTTAGGTCAGGTAGGATGACCCAAATTATGTCCATTTGCGAAATGCCACAATGATGAGAAAGAGAACATGACATATATTTATTTATTAATGTCTTCAAAATCAGAAGCTTGCATACAGATTGATTACTAGCTCTTTAAACAACCAGGGAAACCTCAGATGATGATGTCATAGCTTTGGCAACTTCTGATAGGCTAATTGGAGTCACACCTGTGGATGTATTGAAACCTGCACCAGGCTGGTTTATCCTTAGAAACAACTTACCGATGCTTGCAACTTCGTGTTCATCTGTTTAAAACTATTATATGCAAACAGAGAAATGATGGGAATATCCAAACATCATGTGGCTCAGGAAGGAGAGGAGTTCTGTGTTCATAAACTAATGTGTCTTTATGCAAAATATGCAACTTGAACTCAGAGCATCCCAGCTAGGAAGCATATGGGGTGGCAAAAAGATAAAACCATGAAGATGGAAACATTGAAGCCCTGAACTCAAGAGAATCTGTGGGCAGATCTGACAGGTCTGACGCCGCCACAATGCCAGGCAAAGAACGTCACCACCCGAAAGCGTAGAACTGGAAGTGTCATGCTTCGCTTTAGCACGACCTTGTTAGCTTAGCATAATAGAGAACATCGTCAATTCACGTCTGAGGCTGCTTCAAGAAAATGTTGGACCATCTGAAATAAAATTAAGCTGACGCAGAAATGGATCCGCCAAGTAAAACTTGTTTCTTTTTTTTGAATGACCTAGTCAAACTCCAGATTTTGGTCCCACTGAGATAGGAGGCAAGCTCGTCGAAAGATTTTGCTCCGCTTAAAGTGAGAAATGGAAAGTGACCAGAGTCAGAGAGTGATTATAAAAATACTAATCTCACCGATTTACTACAGCCAGACAGTAGAACTGGCTGTAAGGGAGCAGGGTGTTCATTGTTCCTCCAAAAGCATTTTATTGTTGCCCTTTGTTTAATGGATAAAATAAGCTACATTTTTGGTGTTTACCTGTAATGACTTTATACAGAATTTAACATTTAATGTCGTGACCGTTTTGAAGGAATCTTAGAACCTTGTAAAGAGCAAAGGTCAGAAAATCTTTTAGAATAGAATAGAATTCAACTTTATTGTCATTGTACTGTCACAAGTACAAGCAACGAAATGTAATTTGCATCTATCCAGAAGTGCTATACATGATATGAGTATTTATGTAAATACAGGTGTACATGACTATATATATGTGGATTATAAGGGTTATGTATAAGCATGAGTAGTAGCAAGGAGCTATGAAATATTGTGTATAGATGTAATATGGGAGCTATATGCACAGAGTTTACTGTTTATTTACTTATATGGATTTTATGCGTCTTGAGCCGTCAGCATTTGGAAATGAACAGATGTCCAAGTTCGCTAGATGAACCACAGAGTAGTGACTTAAGCTCTCCTTTTAAAATGCTGCTGTTTTGTGCAACACCTTATCAAAAACTGTTATGGAAAGATTAGAGTGGAGTATTGTTTGATTCTATTTGAGGCAACACTGCCATCATGTGGATATAAAGAGGAATGCAACCTGAAATATTTCATAGATACATACAACATTGTGACCTCTCAAAGAAAATGGGAGAAGTGGGAATTCCTTTCTGTACTTCAGTTTACTTTGACAACTAATTTATACTTTGTACAACTTGAAACTCAAGAAAAGTTCATCCTAAAATATGTTTAACATACTTTTGCATACTAAAGTGATAAAATGTCACGTAAATGAAGTATAATTTATGTAATCCTTCACATATTTCATCACTATGGTAAAATAAAAATAAAAATCAATTTTGTTTGTCCTTTTTAAACATTTAAGACATATAAAAAGTGTACCTCAATGTAACAAATATTCCATTAATGTGTTAATCAAGTTTACTAAGATATTTTACTCATTACTTTTAGTTGAGCAGTAAGACATTCCCAGTACATTAAAGAGCAATTAAGGTACATTTTCCTGGATGTGCTAAATGCGATTATTACATAGAACATGAAGACCAACAACGTCAGGATAAGCAGACAGCTGGGATAGACAAGTTATCTCTTTGGATCAATGTGTGCCATTTGTTCTTCACCCGTAACAGCAACAAAAAAAAAAAAAGTAAACCGGTTAAATGGACAATGCAAAAATAAGTCAAAAGAATCAAATCTGAAAACACAACTGCCTGGAGAACAGTTAATATTTTTGATTACCTGTGACGGTAAGTTAAGTCTATAGAGTCCTCTATAACAGAGGTCCCTGGTCCCTGGTCCCTGGTCCTCTACCCTGGGCCCCCACGGTGTTTCACACATTGCCCTGGTGCCTCACACCTGATTTAAATGAATGTGTAATTACACATTCATTTAAATCTTCTGTAGCAGAGCAGGTAAAGCAATCAGGTGTGCTGGAGATCTCAGGGAGGATTCTGGCATGACTGGACTGTGAACTGGAAGGAGATAACAGGAGGAACGGAAATGGAGAAAAATGGTTACTATTTATCTTGAAATAAATAGTAAATGTAAAGAGGGGAAAATACAAAAAATAGCGAATTATTAAAACACATGAAATATAAAGTAATCGAGGAATACTAGTTTACTGTAAAGACGGTGCTCAACAGGGAAAGTTGCTATGATTGCATGTGTTTGTGGATGCGTGTGTGTATGCTTGATAAAATATTGAGAATCAGGAAGGCAACATCCATCCATCCATCCATTTTCTGTGCACCCTTGTCCCAAATGGGGTCGGGAGTTGCTTGTGCCTATCTCCAGCTGCGTTCCGGGCGAGAGGCGGGGTACGCCCTGGACAGGTCGCCAGTCTGTCGCAGGGCAACACAGACACAAACAGGACAAACAACCATGCACACACACACCTAGGGACAATTTAGAGAGCCCAATTAACCTGACAGTCATGTTTTTGGACTGTGGGAGGAAGCCAGAGTACCCGGAGAGAACCCACGCATGCACAAGGAGAACATGCAAACTCCGTGCAGAAAGACCCTGGGCCGGGAATCGAACCCAGAACCTTCTTGCTGCAAGGCAACAGTGCTACCAAGTGTGCCACTGTGCAGCCCGGGAAGGCAACATAAAAACAACTAATAGGCGAGATACAGAGAAGGATATCATATAGGTTGAATATATATCAATATATCACATTGTGTATGTAAAACCACAATGGGATATAAATACAGGGGTATACATCTATAAGGAATGATATACAGCCCTGTATAAAAACAGTGAGTGAAAGAGCCTTGACTGAGAACCTCAAATTCTCTGTCAAATTAAATACAAATCAATTAATTAATAAACAATGGTAAGGAACAGGAATCAGTAATAGTAAATACACACAGAAAAATGCAGTTCAACAGTCACTTATTATAACCATCTTCTGTCATTATCTGTCTCAGCTTTTGACTTTTTCTTGTTCAAATAATTGTTATAGATTTCTTATTGCTTGCGATTTGAACATAAGTGTGTGCTGTCCTGACAAAACCTTGATGAAGGAGTTTTGAAGTCATTAAATCTTTTAATTGTAAGTTGGATGGAGACATCTGTCAGTCGTGTTCGGATCTCACCACAGATCAGTGAGATTCAGGCCTGGATGCTTGTTTGGACAATCCAGGACATTCAGACAGTAGTCCTGACGTTACTCTGTAGAGATCTCGGCTGTGTGCCTTGGAAAAAAATTAAACCATCAGTCTGACGTCAAGAGAGTGATGGAAACTCAGGATGTCTTTGTCTCTTCCCTATGTCCTGACCAACCTGCCAGTTCCTGTTGCTGCATGATGCTGCCACCATCATGCCTGGTGCTGAGCCATGCCCGGTTTCCTCCAAACATGGTGCTGGGCGTTCACACCAAAGAGCTCAATCTTTGTCTCACCTGCCGCCGTCAGCATAACAAAAACTGCATGCAAAACGGATAAATTGCAAACAAATTTCTTGCTTAAAAAACAAAAAGAAAAAAAAATAAGTATGAAATTCCAGTGGTACTTTAGCTGCTTAATGCAGTTTTTTTTAATATATATAATTATGTTGTTGTTTTTTTAAATATCTGCCTTGATAAGATCTGGACTGTTTGAAGAAAGGTTGGTGGCTGCAGGGCAGGTCTATTGAGCCTGAAGATTGAAGGTATAAAAGTTTCCTTTCACTCAGGCAAAGAAACAGGTCAAGGATTTACGGTTCATATTTGTCATTATGTTCATGTGATGAAAATTTTGTTGGCACTCAAAGAAAAGACAACATGGCAACTCTGAGGAAAATATTGATGACATGTGAATCCTTACATTAGTGCTCTCTGATGCATGATTTACAGTAATAGTTTGCTATTGTTTGATATTAGGAATGCAAAATGTCAAACTAAACTTTCAGTCAAGCTTTGGCTGAAGTCTGATATTTAAGAAACACCGAAAAAGACTAAATTAGAACAATGTGTTTTTGTCATACTAAACCTAACACAGTACAGAAAAACAGTTTCTGTGCAGTTGAAAAAAAATACCATAAAGCAGGATTTTTAAACAGAATGATGGCCCCCTACAAACACTCTGTAGAGTGATTCACCCAGGTAGGATATGAAACTACACAGGCACTTATTCCGTAACCAGAATACATTTAGGCAGTAAGTGTATTATTCTTACAGAAATGGAAGTAGAGAGCCACTCAACCCTTTCCAGGTCAAAGTTGTTGTTTTTTTCAGCTTGGATTGGGTGTGTTGGCGTGCGGGTGTGTGGAGGTGTGTGTTGTGATCAGGGGGACAGAAGAGATAGGGCAAGAGAGCTACAAAGATGTGGTTTATTTTTCTCAAATGGCTGTTAGGGGGAACAGTTGGTTCAGCGATCTGGAGAGACCCAAACTCTCAAAGTGGCTCTTCAGTGGTCAGATGCACTGCCCTCCCACATATGCACTCTCGTCTAGTTAATGGCAGTAATGTTCACAGCTCCATAATGAACCAATAAAATGATGGAATCCTAACAGGGTGCTTGACACACTTCGTGCCTGTTTAAAGCTTGCTAAAAATTAAAAAAGAAAAAGCAGTTGCAACGTATATTCATTGGGATTGTTTGTTGAATTGAATGTCATTATAAGCTCTTAAGTTCTGGAGCTTAAGACCACTGACCACTGCAGACCTCGTGACAGATTTTACTCCTTTCTACACCAATCCACACTGTCGGTTTTGTACTTTCCAGCTTGCAAGGATTATTTTTGTATAATAAGGCACTTAGCTTAGATGTAAAAAATATATATATATATAAATAGTAATAATAAAAAAAGAAAGATGTTGCAGTTATTGCTTTATGAATGACAAACATGACGACTGAGAAATCCAGAAAGTTAAATAATCCTCTCTCATAATTTTATAGCTTTTCTTGCTAGTAAATTGCGTAGTAAATTTTTTTATGTTGAAAATATGTCCCAAAAATGTTAAATTGTTCACAGACGTGTGCTAAATTTGTAAGACATTTGTTTTAGCAGTGGAAGGGTTTTCTCTAACTGGAATCGGCATTATTGACATTAGAGGTTTATTAGAGGTCTAAATCGTTAGTATTATTGACCTGCATAAAGCGTCAACCGCCTTGACATCATGTCACTACTGAATCCTTTCTGGTGTTCTGCTCAGAAATTAGGATTCTGGCTACACAACTAAGATTTTTCAATAACACTTTATATTGTGCATAAGACTGAAATAACATCTGTCATGAAGATGAAGGAGTCTTCATGAATGTCTATGATTGTTGTCATGAAGTGAAATTGGGTAAATAATAACACTTTAATGCAAAGTTGGCATTTTTAATGGACTTTCAATGCAACTTTTAGAGCAATGTTGCGTTAAAGGTGTCCTTATTTACCAAATGACACTTCATGACAACGGTCATAAACATTCATGAAGACTCCTTCATGTTCATAACAGATGTTATGTCATATTTATGACAGTGTCATGTCAGTCTTACCCACACCCCGTCAAATAAAGTGTTAGCAATTTTTCATATGGCAATAAACTAGAACTTGGTCTCTGATGATATCCAGAGAGCCTCTTGCTATCTGTGCACATCTGGGTTGGTTAACAGCTTAGATTAAAAGTTTCCAGTATTTCCCCCCACATTGAGATTATTACCTCATCATCAAAACTGTGCAAGCTCTTTGAATTTAAAGATAGGCCTTCAAAAATGTTTGCATTATTTACATACTTTCATACGGAGCTTACAAGTGAAGCCATTTCAGACTAGATAGTTTTGCTTGGCCTACAAGTCTATGGGTTGTATCAAGGCTTTGAACCTATGAATTACTGACCTATGTCTAAATGGAGGTGAAATCGAATTTATTGCTTACTGGCTTTGCAGAATAGAGGGGAGCCCAAATGCAGGAAGAATGCAAAACAGAGACAGCTATTTATTAAAGTTTTAAAAGTTTGTTAATTGGTAGTGTTACCAATACATCCTGCTACAGGCAGGACATTGGTGATCTTGACAAAACGAAAATGAGTTTGACGCTCCTGGTTTACGGGACTTGAGTCAGGTCCTGCTGTAAAAAGGATGTGAGACAGATCAGGTCTTCCATCAGTCCCACTTCCCTAAACGAACAAAGCCACTTTTCTCTGTGACTATGGAAGTCTGTGATTTACCATGAACACGGTTGGCTAAACACAATGCAACTAACTCTCAAACTAATATTGCAATGGATGTCTTTTAATATGGTCTAATATCACTATATCAAAAGCACCTTCCTATACAGCCTGCATGTGTTTATAATAGCTGCCGAGAACAACCTTCTCCTTCTTTCTGATGCTGCTTTCTCTGAAACCTTTCAAACTACTGCTGAACCCATTTATTTATAAATGTGGAACTCTTATGTAGTTTTAAAAATGTTTTATTGCAAGAAGACTAAATTAAAATTGGGTGACTTTTTCTAACACCTCACTAAGCTGCCAAAGTCCCTAAAAATATATTTTTCCAGTGACAAACGTATAATATCTACAGTGCATGTGTCCCCAACCACCACTTGGTGCTTTTTCCTCAGCAGTATGTTTTTGTGGAGCCTTCTCAACTCATACTGAATTGTTCTTAGCACATACACACACGCACAAAAATAAATAAATATTCCGGCTTACTGCCGGGGGTCACGTTTGTTGTATAAGCATTCCTCAGGGGAGCCATTTTTCTGTTGCCAACCACTTCTATGCATCCCTAATTCATGACCTGTCTGCGAAGGCTTTGTTGGCAACAATGCCACCTCCGAAGCTACCGGCTTAAAGATCGGAGAAAGAAGCACTGTCATTTGTAAATTTCCACTGACAAACATGGATAATTACAGGAATTAGCCTGCTATTTTGTCATTAGCCTTCACTTTCAATGAGTCATCATGAAAAAGAAGCAAGAGTCAGGAACAAAGACGGATGTCTTTGGAGGATTTCAAGACACTCGTTCTCCACACCCCTTCGCCCACACATTCAATTTGCTGTTTTATTATATTATTAATGTAGTCAAGCTTCAGGCTTTGAAGCTGACAGTTTTTCTTTTGATTGGTATTGTGTGAGCTCTGATGGCTAAGCTCAGGGGAAGTCAGAATGATTTCAAATGCACTTTGTTAGTGCCATGATGAAAATGGCAGCTCATTTTTAAAGAAAATCTGTATATTTGCGAGCATGATTACAGGGTGTGTGTTCAAACAAATGAAGCCCAAACAATGACACACAATCAGGAATTTATAAGACAGTGAAAGGCCATGGAGAGATTAATAAGTGCTTTCAAAACACACACACTTACACACACACACACGCATGCACGAAGACAGACCGGAAGACTGAAATTATACATATGAATATTTTGACCGCGGTCATTTTCTGTTCCAATGAACAGGCAAAAGTAGACTTCCCACAATGCAATTTGCTATTGATTTGTATGTGCACATATTGAATCTGATGTTTTAGAAACTACATAACAGTTACAGATTTACAAGGTCGTACCAAAAACTGGAGACCAGGCAGTGGTTAAGGTGCAGAAAATGAATATTTATTAACAAAAACTACAATGGATTGTGAATGTCAGCGTCAGTGGCGTAACGCAACAAAATGCTTGGATGTGCTGTATGAGTGCATAAGGAAGTGTTGGGGTGCAAAAACAAAGAGAAACTCAAATGTGCATGAGGAGGGGAGCTGAGGCCTGGCGGCAGAGCACCGCGCGTGTCAGGAGGCAGAGCGGACACCGACGGCGACCCAGAAGGTGGAAGACGGCCGGGTTTAAATGTTCTGTGCTTCAAATGAACAGATCAGCCACAGATCCTGTAGAGAGGAGAAGCCATTTGCAGACACCAAAATCACCTGCAGCTCAGCTCAGGGCTGTAGCAGTAACTTTGTAAATCAGGAAAAAGAACAGGTTTGTTAACTTCAAGAGGCTCCTTATGTGAAGGTCTACTGTTTTTGCTAACAGTGCCAATAAATGCAGCATGTTGCTTACAGTTATTTAAAATGTAAATGAAACTCCAACACTGACATTTTGCTATTTTTTAACACCTGATTTTTTTATATCTCAGTGACTTTGTGTGTATCATGCTTTCTATGTGAACGTTGATGTTTTCTTGGGGCTCTTTAGTCCAAAGACCAAAGTCATGTGCTATGTAAATTTTTAACTTAAACAGTGACTGCATAAAGGTATGCATCAAAAAGTTAGGATTTCCAAAAAACTTTAATAGTTTTTGTCACTCATATCTGAAAGTGAACAGTAAAATTAGAATATTACATATGATCAATAAGCACATTTCAAACAGACATGTCGTCTGTCCACAGAACCACAGGCTGACTGTGATCAAAGAAGCTGGCATTTATACCTTGAGCAATTTGACCATCCATACCAAGGAAAGCGGTAATCAAAACAAAACAAGACGTAAACATTATTTACACAAAGCTAACACAAAAATAATTAATGGTACTAATAAATATTTACATGCATGCAAAGCATTACAACTAAACTAATCAAAGAATACATTTTACTTAGTGTAAGTCCTCAGAGCACTACCCGTCCTAATCGACATAGTCCGCTCCACAAACTTTCAGCAGCACCTGAAGCGTTTGTCTCCCTTTGCTGCTCCACCCTGCTGAGGAGACACACCAGGAAAGGTAAGTGCTCAAACAATTCCTGATCATTTCTATTGGACCAACAGAAGTTATCAGAAACAAACTGATATTTTCTCCCACATTCTTCCTGTACAGGAAGGATGTTCAACTAAATGTCACAATGCTACTGATAAAAAGAGCTGAAACAGGAAACATTTGGTCTGTAAATGCATTCAGCACGACATGATATCAATATGTTTTTATCGGTGATGCCTTGGTCTCCATCACATTTAGGCATAAATGCAGTTACTAAAATGAATGGAAGTCAGTACAAAGTGTTTATATGGGTGGCCTGGTCGTTGCCTTCCTGTGCAATTCAGCTCAAAAAATAATTCTCACTTTCAAAACAGTCTGGGCATTCTCCCTTTGATTTGGACCTGATAAGATTTTTTTTTTCAGCCAAATGGCATCCTGGGCAAACGTTAGCAATTAAGTCAAATTTAAAATCTCAACACAGTCCACGCCTCCAGGAAGCAACTGTTTCTCAACAGACTCTCTGGACAAAGCAAATAGCATAAGACAGGGGACTGTTTAGTTTTTACCAGACTATATCGAGGGAAGGTTTCTGCATATGACTGTTCAATGGCGGGTGTGAGGAGCCACAGATCAGACATGGAGATCGGAGGACCACCACAGGGAGAATTGCACCCTCAGAGAAGAGTAGTGGAAAGAGAACCACTCAGGAGCCACAGTGCAGAAGCTTCATGGTGCTACTGTGACAAGTCCACAGGCTCAGCCAGAGCAGATCCATCCATGGACTCTGACATCCAAGGGCACGCCACCCCTCAGGAGAGTCCCAGCAGAGCCAGGAGGTCCGGGACCCGAGAGAGCCGTCACCCCTCTGGATACCCAGCTCTGGAGACCAAGAACCAGCAACACTCCAGCGGGCGGAGACTCCCACCAGTCACCAAATGACAAGGACCCACTTAAAAAATATGTATATATCTGTAGTATGCAATCTATGAGGTTTGACATGATGTTTGTCTGCTGCAAACATCATGTCATGTTGCAGCAGACATGATGCAACATGTCTGCTGCATCATGTCTGCAGGTAAATGAAAATAGGTAAATGAAAATAGTTAGAATCACGTTTTTGTTGATGAACTGTGTGCCTTTGTGTGTTTATGGTCAGACTTAATGTACAGGTAGATTGTCATCTCCAAGTGACTTCATTCTGTTTTTTTAGGAAGATAAGAAAAAGATGAGACACATTAAAAATACCAAATACACCAAAATAACCTAATAAAGTTGAACAAAAGACTTAATTGATTTGTTTTGAGCCGCTGGTTTAGCGTTCCTTCATTTAACATGTTTGCATGTAGTTTGTATTTTCGCCACTAGGTGGCGACCTGAGTACGTCGTTCAGACAGGGAGAGACTTGCGTCGATGGAAGAAAGTCAGACCATTTGTGCTTCGTCCGTGTTTCTTAGAAGCCAAAAAGCTGTAGCTACACTAGGTGTGGTAAAGCATCGACATTTTTTGAGACGCTTTTCTGTATAATTTTATGGTTTGTGTTTCTGAGGTGTGTGCTGATTAGGTCACCCTTGTGAAAGACACCTTGATGTCACAGGATTTCAAGATTCAAGTTGATTTTATTGATCCCAGCAGGGAAATTATTTCGTTCAAGTAGCACAAAAAAATTTAAAAAATAAACAGAAGTAAAACATATTAAAAGCAAATACTATAAGTATGTGATGTATACTTTGGCACAATGGCAGCTGTGATTATTATTTATTATTTATATGCATTTATGTTGTGCATTTTTAGAACAAATTGTTCCTTAGAATCTGTCTTCCAGTAGGCTTTTGGCCAGGTGTTTAACACCTGGTGGACATGTTTTGTATTGTAGTAAGAGTACTCACAATTCAGTAGAATTCAGTTCATTTTCTCCAAGTAGAAACCACTTTTGCAGGTCGATACCTGTATGGATGAATGTTGAAAAACTTTGAAGATGAACTTTGGTTATCGAGATTTTGTATCAGCCATCTACTGAAATCAGGTGTGCTGAAGGAGGTTGCTATAAAACATGCAGGGCAGTGTGCTTTGAGGTCAATGGTTGAAAAACACTGCTCACTGCCAATTGACTCTAAATTGGGGGAAAAGAGTTCAGACTAGACTTGGACTTGACCCTCAAAGGCTTGAGAATTAACTCTGGCTCTCTGGCTGCTTTCCAGTTTGCATACACTACAGTTCAATACCTTTCACTAAAACATTTGGAGAACTTTACAGCACATGCCAGATTTCTTTTTGTCGATTTTAGTTCATCGTTTAATTCTATTCAGAAAATTAGTTCAGTTGGAAGGTTAACCCTTTTTTAATTAAGCGGTATTACTCCTTTTTTTTTTTTTATAAAAAAAAGATCTCAGCAAGTAAAGTACAACTCTGATCCCAAGTTAAACAGGGCCCCCCAGAGGCAGCGTCAGTCCTCCTTACCTTTTCATTTTGTACACAGATGAATGTGTTAGTTGTCAACTCAATCAGAATATAATACAATTTTCAGATGACACAGTTATTCTGAGTCTTCTAACAGACAATCCCGACAGTCACAAATCTGCAACAACTGCGTGATGCTATCATTTCAACATGGACCTGACTCTCTGAGGAATGTTTCCAGTACTTTGTTGAATCTATGCCACGATTAGGATTACGGCAGTTCTGAAGGCAAAAGGGGGTCCAACCCGGTACTAGCGAGGTGTACCTAATAAAGTGGCCAGTGAGTGTATAAAGTCCAGAAAGCTACAGTTTAGGGAACACTGTGAGAACAAGTACTAACATTCTCATCATGATTAACACATGCAAAATTTTCACTGTTTGGTAAATGTTCCAAAAAAAGAATAAATAAAAATAAAAATTCATTTCCCAGGGAAGTAATAATAAATACTTGCATTTTAATAGGACTTTACGGGACCTTTTTGCCTGGACATAGAGATTTTTTTTTTAACCAATGTTTATTTCTGTGATTTCATAAGATGCACATCCACCCCCCCCACCCCCCCAAAAAAGAACAAAAAACATACCAAAGGGTAAGTACATTGGTAAGGAATGATAGTACAAGGATATAATGGTAACAGTGCAATGTAGAGAGACGAAGGGGTGAAGGAACATAGTATCCTGGAGCTGTCCAGAGTTTTAAGCCGTAATGGGACGCTCTGTTTAATTGGATAGTCTACTTCTAGTTCATGGAAACATTTCCTTTACTTATTTTTGATGAGACAAAGCAAGCAACACCAGGATAAAAGCTTGTATTTTTAAATGTTTGGAACAAATTTCTATACTAAATGGCTTTTCAGAGTTTTGCTTGAAAATTTTGCTCGTGTACTAAATATAACGTGTACTTAAATAGATCACTTTCTATTTAAAATGACAGAGTTGTGTTCACTGTCAAGACTTCTCAAACTCCAGAGTTCCCCATGAGGACCTGCAGGGTAAAACCATTTTTTATTTTATTTTTTTGCAATTCTAGTTCCTACATACTGTGCACATAGAATGTTTATCTATGGTCCTTACTAGATATCTGTCATACGATACCATATTCATACCCCGGACAGATTTAGCGTTAAAGTAATATTCCAAGTAATATTTAGCCAACATGTTTTCTGACTCAAAATAATATCAGTATTTGATATTATTAATAATATTATATTATTATTTTGTTTTCCACCCAGAATCCCATCTGGAATCTGAGGAGATAGCTGAAAATGTTTGGTGACGGCATGGAGACTTTCTCATTTCAAAGACTTGGAGAGCTTTGCTAAAGATAAATTATCCAAACACCTGTGAACACATGAAAAACTGCTGGTCAGATATTACAGGAGAAAGTTAGACTGCTGTATTGCCAATTATGATTTTTCCTTCAATCATTAAGAAACATAGAAATAATTTTGGAAATGCCTTTTTAATATAATTTAAACAAAAAACAGATCAAATTTTAATATTCATAGTCCTTTCATGTTGTCTTAATACATTTGGACAGACGTAAGGTTCTTGGTTGAATAAAACATTTATATCTAATTTTGCCAGGGGTATGAATAACGTGGGGCTCATTATATATATTCGCAGAAAGCAGAAAAAAACATTTGCTAGCTTTGAAACCATAAGCCCACTTTCTGTGAGAGCTCTGTTTCATGTTTCTTACCCAAGATGCTAACAACCAGTCCAACAGTTCACTTATCCGTCATTTCTGTTATTTCTCTCATCATGCAGTTCAAAAGAAGGGAAACCAAATCCTCCTCTTTAAAACTAGCTTGAAAATGCTTGATCAGTTCTGCAGCTGTGGTCATTCCGTAGAAGAAACAACGGTCCATCTGTGGAGTCCCATTTGTTGGTATTGACGGAGACCCGATTGATGGCTAACCATCAGGACACAAACTGATCTGCTGCACCACCAGCGGTTTAGAGAAGGAACTGAAGAGATGAGAATTCGGAGTGGCGGCGGGCTTTGCAGCTGGTATGTAAAGTCATATGTGGAGTTCATACAGGCCGGTCCACAGCATACTGGCAGGGGCTTAGGTTGGACACGGTATTCTGCACCGCTGGATAGGCGAAGTTGGTGTGCTGCTTTGCTTTAAGCCGTAGGCTAGCCAAGCTGGAATTGCAGGTGTCTCTGTACATGTAGGGGCTGGCTGTGGTGGCGTAGGGGCACGTGGCTGCAGTCACCGCTACAGAGTTGAGCGCTGTCGGGCTGTTGAGGTTATTGATGTTCCCCAGGTTGTTTAGCCCGGCAGCAGGGACTCCGGTTACAGCCGAGGGCACCATGCTAGAGGGCATGTTCATGGAGGGGATGGAACTTGTAGGCGAGAACATAGGCTGGGTTGACAGGGGAGTTACATTCATTGAATTAAAGAATGGGAAGCTTTTGGCAGACAGCGGGCTGCTTGCTAGCCCCTTGGTTGCCCAGTTATTGTAGGAGTAGCCTGTGTACATTTCATCATACGGCTGCATGAGTCCATTGAACTGGGCGCCAAAGCCATTTTTACATAACTCTGCCTGCTGGTTCCTTTCCCTTTTCCTCCACTTTGCACGGCGGTTTTTAAACCAAACCTAAAGCATAGGAAGAAAGACAATCATATGTTTGTGCAAAACAATTTAGTTGTAGTAAACTGTGAACAGTCGAGTAAATGTCTTATCAAAGCATCAAGTTCTATTATCTCATTAGAAAGGAAACAAACTCAAATCAAAGATCACTCCATTACATTAAAGCTCAGTGTTTTCCAGCAGTTTTATTTACACTATGCCTTACTTTAGCAAAGAAATGACTTAGTGATCATATTTACTGAGGAAAGGAATTCAATCCCTGAATCACAAGCTTGAATACAAGATGCAAAGAGAACCATGAAATAAAACAAGTGTGTTTTAGTCCTGCTTTTACTCAAGAGTGTAATTTATAATCTACTAAAAAAGCACGCTTGATTTTATGTAAATTGAAGATCTTTAATGTTCTTTGAAAGATACTTTTGTTCTGTGCAAACATGGAGATGAGGTCACCAACTATGATAACATGGTAAAAAACTATTAGAGTGCAGTTATACTGGATTTAACGGTGAATAGTTTTTGTCCCGGGTGAAGGGTTCCCTCACCTTCATCCACTTTATGAATTTGATGTTTGCACGTAAGACAAAATTTCAGGAAAAAATGAACAAGTTTCTTCCAATCATTTCCTTCTTGAAACAGTCTGAAGTCAATAAAGTCTAATTCTAAAAAAAGATCCAGCAGGAGTAACTTAAGCCGACTCTCATGATTTCAGTATTACTGTGTGCACACGGGTAAAGACATAATGATCCCACAAATTAAGATGAAGTGTATGATCAAACAGTATTAATCAGACCTTATTGAAACTAATCAGTCACTTATTTAAATAGTGAAAAGTCATGTCAGAGAAGGGCAATCTTCAAATTTGTAATTTTATGGTCTATTATCTATGGGATCTTCATTTCATTAAACCTTTGGTTAAAATTTCAAAGGAAGAAAATAGATCTTAGGGAAAGTTCATCTGTGGGTAAATTCATGGAAAACTTTGCTCTTTTATATCAAAGATAAACAAGATTAAATGTTTTGCATTTGGAGTCATTCCAATCATTTATTTTAATTTAAAAAAAGGTCAAAAAAGGAGGCATGTATATCATACACACTTATTCCGTGGGGGTGCTGGTGCCTATTTCCAGCGGTCTATGGGAGAGAGGCGGGGTCACCCTGAACAGGTCGCCAGTCCATTGCAGCAGCAGGGGTGTGCGTGTGTGTGTGTGCGTGTGTGTAAATGAGCAGAACAAGGCTGGAATCAAAAGGCACTTTTGTCCTAGAATGCATCATGGCACTGTGTCCTCTACAATACTTTGCATTTGATTTTAGTAGCAAATCATTGCCTGGAGGTGTACGCATTTTGTCTCTGAACAATGTTTGCATGTTAATGTTAAAGTCCAAAGCACTCTCCATCTTGGGAATAGATGAGAAACCAAATGTATTCACATTTCTTAATGCGGAACTCACTCCCATTTTTGTAAATCACTTATGTTTATCCTTCCCTAAACATTTTCCACGGGATTTAAACCAGGAGAACATGTAGGCTGGTACATAAGAAGAAAATTGTTTCCCTGGATAAAGTTATGAACTTCTGCGTTCATAACTCAGTAGTCAAGCAAAGTTAATGTATTTCCCAGGGAGGCCTGCTGCAACATCTCCCTTAGCCATTTTTGATGTCCCTGCACAACCTGAGTCAGAAAGCTCTCCAGCTCATGACAATGCATCCTCCACTGTGTCTTGTACAAAATCTATCTACTGGGACTTCCTTATTATGCCAGTAACATTGCAAGCCATCAGATCCGTCCAGATTCTACCTTTCTCTGTCCCATATTTGGTACTCCCTTACACAGTTCAAACACAGTGAAGTTTTTAAAGTTTGCTAAAAATTTGCATGACAACGGGATGGAAACATTGCTAATGACTGTATGTGCAACTTTTTCATGATCATAACATTTCTCCATTTAATCAATTATATAGGTCTGAGGACTGAGGGTTTTCATTATCTGAAATTCATAACTAACAATGTTAGTTATGAAATCATTCTAATAAACTCTCATTCTCAGAGATTTATTACACACTCTGAGTAGTGAATGAGTCTAACTTTTACAATTCAGTTACTAAAATAAAGGAACTGTTCAATTTTATTCTAATTTCCAGAGATGGACCTTTATGTTTTTAGAATGAATAAGAAAATAAGCCAGAATATCACAAAGAGGGGAATCTTTTTGTACATTCCCCTAGGATAATCCAGGATAATCAACCTAGATCATACACGTGTTGATATCATATGTATGTACAACTGACTACCCTCAGCGAGTCTAGATTTTGTGATATAACTTTGGTTGAAGTTAAATCTCCCAGTGCAACTGTGCCATATTTTCAGAGGAGAAATATTAGTCTGCCTCAGAACATGACTGCAACACAATCAACACAATCGAGAGTCATGTTGAAAGCACTATGTGACACTGCCAAGTGTCTGACCGACTGACGTTCTGACCTTTTTTTTTTTTTTTTAATGTCCTGCAGTTTAAATTGACCCAGTGTCCTTGCAAGGTCCAAACACACTTATGTAACATAAAAACAAACCAAAAAAACTATACAGAACTTAGTTTCCTATTCCAATGAGATGATAAGAGCAACTGTGTGTGGGTGTGTACCCACCCTGACCCGAGCCTCGGTGAGGTTGGTCCACACAGCGATCTCTTCTCTTGTGCTCATGTCTGGGTAGCGGTTTCTCTGGAACGTGGCTTCCAGCTCCTGGAGCTGCTGGCTGGTGAAGTGAGTCCTTTGCCGCCGCTGCTTCTTCTTCAGAGAGCCATCTTCAACACCTGACTCATCCAACTTGTTCTGCTGGGATTTCTCAGTGTCTGCAGATTAACAGGAGCTATCATTATTATCAGTTTCTCTCTCTTTCTCTGTTTTTCTTTACATTTTATTTATTGTTATATAACACATATTAAGAAGAATTTATAGGTGTATATTGGCAAGGAGTTGGGAATTATTCTGATGCTGCGTATCCAGTTATTATTTTGTCACTATTACTATTACTCTTATCTGTAGATTTTCTTGTCTTGTTGTGAGTTAGTTTGATTAAATAAGTGTTCACTTCTTCCTATTCCTTCTCAAGCAGAAGAGTCGTGGTAAACTAATTATTTCTGTTCTTAGTGATGCACGCACATCCATACTGACTGCTTTCTTCTCTTGTTTTTAAAAACCTGTTTGAAATAAATCAGACAATTTCTGCCTGATAAAGAGACAGTACAGAATGGTAAGCAACAAAACTAACCTTTGAAAAATATTGTTCCGGTATAAAAGACAGAACAGGGCCTCGCTAACCCTTACTTTGCCAAATTAAAACAATCATCTTTCTTTGTTGGCATGTTTGAGGTAGCAGATAAACGTTTTAAGCCACAGTTCACTGGAAATCTGTAGAATATGACAACTGAGCAGATTCCAGATGTATGAAAATTCACTAAAACGTCCAGCCGTTTGTCTTATTTACAGCTTTTGCCACTGACTGACATGGTGGACATTTATTGGCAGACCTCAAGCACGATAGAGTATTAAATGTGTTTCATACTCAATAATATATTATTTTATAATGTGCTAAAATGTCATCATAAAACATACAAAATCCATTTGGTGTTATTGGGTTAGGATTCTGTAGCACCTTGAGGATTATTTGTATGACAGCTAAACAAAAAAAACTTTAACAACAGAAAATATGGCATTTTTAAGACAAGATTCTGGCAAATTCAAATGGATATTAAAAGATTTCCCCACAGAGTATGATAAGCCTGGCAGGCCACCAGGCTTTACTTGTCCCCCCACCAGGCTAAACATTATTTATTTAAGTCTTTTTAAAATGTTTGCATTTCTTTAAGACTTTATAGTTGGTGTTCATGTATTCATTTTCCAATCTTTCAATAATGCATAGTTATCAAGTCTTATTTTCAAATTTCCTGTCAACTTTAAACATTTTTAACTGAAAAACACGGCGGGCCGCTGGATGAATGGCTGACCTAGCCACCGGGCTTAGCAAGTTTTCTGGGGGAAACTTTGTATTAGTATGTTTAAATATAGAAAGACTGTTGTTAGAAGAGCAGTCAACACTTCAACTTTAGTGAAAAACATGAAACAAATAAGGTTCAAGTAATAATCAAGATGAAACTAATAAGTATAGAACTGCTGTTCTATAAATGCCAAAAGCAGTCTTACTCAATTTAATAAGGTTTTATAGAATGATTGACTTCTATTGTGATTGTTTGAAGGTTTAACACTATTATATAAATTAATCTAAGGTTTAACACTACTACATAAATTAATCTAACAAAAACAAATCCGATCTCTAATGGACTGAAGAAAAAAAATAAAAGCACCGGGTGTCACTGCACTTCAAGAAGATGTGCTTAAAGATTAGTGCAAAATTCAAATGATCAAGTCAAAGTTCTTTGTATCCATACGTGCCACATCTCCATATAAATTTGCATGAAGCTCATAATCAACACACCCCAACCTCAGACAAATGAAAACATAATCTCTGCTCAAATAGCAACTCAAGTCCCTTCAGGCAAGAAACTGACAACCGTGATTGTGCTACAATGCCAAGAAAACAAATGCAAACAATTATTACATGCAAAGCGGACCTGATGCAGCGGCTGACTGCATTTTCTCCCCAGCAGAGTCGGTTTAAAGGTCTGCTGAATGTTATGTCTGCCTGGGCTCCTCGCTGCCAGATCAAACTCATGCAATTTGAGGACCTTACAGAAAGACGTGAATTTAGCTGGCTAGCTAATCCCGTGGATCAGGCCTTTGTGACCGGGGCAGGTTGGGTTCTGTTTGGTGACGGCTTAGGTCTCTGGGAGCAGTTCAACATGATCAACTGGGTTTAAAAGGAAGCTCCACAGGGCCACCAGCAAAACCAATAAGGGCCAGGCTGAGGCTGTTATCTGGCAGTAAACTGACACTGGTAAGCTGTCACTTAAGTCTATAACACAGCACAGAGGAAAGGCCTGGCCTTTCAGTGTGATGTCCTAATGAACAATGGGACCAGTTTGACTAACAATGTGCCAGAAGGAGACAGCTATACTCGAGTTCTGTGCATCACATTATTTTAAGCAGAAAAATCACTTCAGCCAAGTATTAAAATCATCACCTTTCAACACCTGGGAAGACAGAAAAGCTCTCAAGCTAACAAAAAAGCTGCAAATAAAAGAAGTCGGTTTATTTTTTTTATTTCAGGAAGAAAAAAATAATGACATGTCAGATGATTCAGTCGAGGCTTAGCAGCTGTAGCACTCGTCTTGAGACATAAGTTACATTTAAGTTTGTGATTTGTTTATCGTTATCCAAAAGAATTAAGTCTCAACTATGAAAAATATTCTTCTCTTAAATTAATGTCTCTTAACAGGAGTGTCTGTGTTCAGTCATTCATTTTATTAGAATAATTCTTTGTCTTGGAGAAACAAACAAACAAACAAATAAATAAATAGGTTACAAAAATCTTGTGAAACACAAATTAGTTTAAAAAAATATACTGTAAACATTTATATGTATTCCTCTTCCACAGACTTAAAAAAACAACAACAAAAAGAAAAACAACTTTAAGCGCGCGTGGTCCACAAAGCCTGAATTTAAATTATAAAATATATTTTAGTTTTTTTAAAACGTTGTTAAACGTTATAATAAATCACCAAATCGCTTCTATGAAAGAAACTTGTATAAATAAGAATACTCTTTGGAATAAAACAAAAACTTCTGGTTCACAAAATATAATAACACACCGATCATTTAAAATGCGTAATTTAATAAAGTACCTAATTCGAAACACGTGTTTCGAACACTTTTCGAAACCGGTGCAAACACTTTTGCACCGGTTTGTGCAAAAGTGCACAAACCGGTGGTTTGTGCACTTTTGCAGCTAAACTAAATATTAAATAAAGCGACCATTAAGTCTCGTTTCATGCTTCCATGAAACGACACTCATGGAAGCATTTTTACTGCGTGTTTTTTAAGTAGTTTGACTAGTTCTAATGTTATAATCGCACTTCCTCCAAAGCTGTTTGCAAACAACGTTCATTATTTAAAACGTCATAAACAGACTGAGCCCCAAAATCAGAAAAAAAAAATATATATATATATATATATATATATATATATATAGCTAGATAAAAAGATTTGTTTTGATTACATGAGGAGACTTCATAGATGTCTCTTTCGTTTCTGTTTGTAAGGTCCACGTGGAACACGTCGGTTCACGCTGATCGGTTAAGCGCCACCGAAACGAGCTGCTGTCGGGTGATTAGTCACGGTGCGTGACGGGGGCGCCGGGACCCGGGGCGCAGGGGCCCGGGGCGCCGGGGAACCGGCGGACTGAGGCTTCACAGGGAGAGCGACACAATAAACCATGGCATTTAAAAAAAAATTAAAAATCACAAAACTGGGGTTAAATATTCATAAATGTTGTGATATATGTGCTTATTGACACATTTACGTTGAAGAAAACTATTTAGAGCGAGGAACTTTAGTAGTTAAAAATGAAACGGTTTCCCTCAAAAAAATAAATGTTCTGATCCACATATGCAGGGACAGACAGACAGACAGACAGACGTGCTGACTAACCGCTTTGGTCCTGGCCTTTACATCCCGACTCATGCTGCGGTGTTCCGGAGTCGGAGAGAGACAGTGCCGGGCTGCGGGTCTCACTGTCTGTCAGCAGGTTAAAATCCATCACCAGGCTCTATGCGCAAACACACACCCCCACACACATGGAGGAGAGACATGTCATAAATAGGTTAATATTTCCAGGTCACATTTAACACAAATCAGAGAGAAACTCACTTCATTGTTAAACACTTAGAACCATTTTGTGTGTGTGTTTTTTTTTTTTTTATCAGATTTTTTTTATATTTCATGCAGTCTAACCTTTCCTGTTTTGAAGGTGTGAATGATTTTACAGCTCACTGTTTTCCAGTGTCTAGACATTGTACAAATTCTGACTTTTACATAAAAATCAGATAAGGCTTCACAGAAAACTGTGGTAGTTAGACTTTGTAGTTGTAGTTATAGAGAGACTTAGCAGAATTGCATCTATTTTTACATCTCTCAAATGTAATAAAAGTCAGTAAAGTGCATTTTATACCTGAGACTTTTTTTAACTCTTTGTGGTGCTGTTGCCATAAAATCTTGTAAATCAACAATGTCTCCATTTTGTGTTTCGCTTCATCTGTCAGTGGCTTACATCATGTGTCTATTTTTTTCTCCGTTTGCTCCGTGTGTGTGTGTGTGTGTGTGTGTGTGGCGGTTGTGAGCCTTTACAAGAGGTTGACACAAGCAGCTGTAGGAAGCCCTGTCCTGTGGACTCGGTCTATTTTGGAATATGAGACGAGCCACAAAAAAAGCCTCACAATGACATTTTAGTTGCGGGGATGAAGCATTGTCTCCCATGTCGCGGCTGATTGCCCCATGATCAGTTAACGCTTTGACAATGTTGATGGAAAGCAGAGCCGTCCAGGTCTGCCAAAAGCCACAAGAGGTTTGGGATGCGATGCAAATAAAGCCAACGTGTTGACAGCAGAAACAGATTTAACCAGAGGCATTGGCACGCTTAAGCAACGCCACAAGTCCAACTGGCAAAATAGATGATGAAAAACCCAGAATAATAAAAATCAAAAAGGCATCTAACTGTTTGGCCTTATTTTCATTATACTTTTTGAATTTCCAGCGGCATCAGCAGGCAAGCAGAAATAATGCTGTGTTACTCTCTGTCTGACCGTATTGTTACAGATGTAATAGATTTTATGTGTGCGATTATATTTTCTGATAAACCTGTTTTGGGAAGCTGCATGCACACACACCTACCCTGTTCATGTTTCCCTGCCGTCTCTTATCTATCATGCCAGCTCTTTGTATTTTGGTTACATGAGCCTATGTGATGATTTGTACACAAACACACAACAGCAACACACTGACTCCAGTACTTGAGTGAGGCTGAAGCAGAGGATGGGGAAACGATACCCTCTGACAGCCACTATCACCTTTTCACTAATGAGCCACTTTAACTTACAGTTGACATAGATTAAACTGATGACTATGTATTGTTATACATATGTAAAAAATAAATAAATAAGCAACACTTAATGCTTAATTGATTGTCATCAAGACATTAAGAGCTGAATTTACAGATAGTCATGTTTTTATCATTTCTTTTTAAATGACAAAGTAAATCAGTTTTCACTAGATTAGTATCATGAAACTGAGATCTTCTACAGAAGCTCCAGGGCCCCGGCCTCAGCCTATAGACTCCAGGGTTTCCCTCAGTGTATTATAAGCCTGGTGGGCCACCAGGCTTTATTTGTGCCCTCATCAGGCTTAGCATTGTTAATTTATTCGTTGTTGGGTTTTTTTTAATGATTGCTTTTTTTAAGACTTTATAGTTGGTGTTCAGGTATTAATCTCCCAGTCTTCCAAAAATGCATAACTATCAAATGATATTTTCAAATTTCCTGTCAACTTTAAACATTTTTGAACTCAAAAAAGCGGCGGGTGGCTGGATGACTGCCGTGGGACCCTGAGCACCGAGCTTAGCAAGTTTTCTGGGGGAAACCCTGGAGAGACATGTAGTACTGTTTTCTTCATATACCTACATTTTATTATCATCTAACTGAAACTATCAAGACTCTAATCCAGGCATGTGAAAATGAAGTGAGGATGTCAAACTCCAGATCGGCTGTCTGTGTTTTTTTCTTTTATTGTGCTAATAAGATAGTGAGGGTAATTACTGACTTTAAGTTTGGTTATTCATTAAAATATAAAACATCTTCAAATACATAACAATCAAAAGCGGGATATGATAAACTATGGAAATCCTCAATAAAATTTCCATTCAAAAAGACTTTATCGATCCCACAGGGAAATGAATTGTTGTAACTCATATTAATTTAATATTATTCAAAGAGTTATTGTAGATGGTGATGGCTACTGGCAGGAAGGATCTCCTGGAGCGGTCTGCATCACAGTGAATTTGAAGAAGTCGCCGGCTTAAGATGCTCTGGTTTTCTGCAACAGTCAGGGCTGTCCATAATTTTCTTGACTTTATGTCAAATCCTTCTTTGCACTATCATCTCCAGAGGTTCCACAGTCGTCCCCAGAACAGAACCAGAACATTCTTTATCAGGCTGTTGAGCTTTTTTTAAGTCTCTGGCTCTGACGCTGCTGCCCCAACAGATGACGGCAGAAGAGATGTGACACAACAACAGACTTATAGATCTACTCCAACATGCTGCCACAACGAATTCACAATTCTACAATTATTTGTGAAACAGCGTAGCTCTTTCACCAAATGACCGCAAGTCAGAACAGCAGAAAATGAGACGTTTCCAACATGCACCGAAAGTGTTCAGCGGAAGAAAAAGAAAGAAAAGCGAGAAAACATTTGACCATGGTCTGGCTTAAATTTGACGTGCAGGTGGCAAAAGGTTTCCACTTGAACTCCTCTCGACTCCCACTTTATGCAGATTGTAAAAAAAAAAGACTTCCACTGAAGCACTGGTCCATCTTCTGACTTCTGTCTACTGACTCTAAACTTACAAATTATTTTAGTATGTCATAAAGTCACTCATTTGAATGAATTTAAATTGGTTTGCTTGAAGCACAAATTGAAAACAAATATCATCTTAATAGGTTTTTTACAAGACAAAAAGATCCAATTCACACACACACACATATATATAGATATATATCTATAGATAGATAGATCTATCTATCTATCTATCTATCGATATATACATTTATATATCTACATATATCTATATATATACACAGGCTGATTCAGATTTAACTACATTAATTCCAATTCTACTAAAATACTGTCAGGTTTAGTTTGTTATTATCCCAATTAATCAAAAGAGTTTTCTTTAGGAGGAATCCTGGAAAACTGCATAATATCAATGACTCTCCAGTCGTCAAGATTTGCTGAAGACTTTAAAGAGCAGACCGTCATCTCAGATTTAAGAAAAATAGCATTCTGTTGTTGGATGGAGGTTTTTGTTGTACCATTTGTGGGTGAAAGAAAGTAAGATTGCTGAAAGGAAAACCACTGGAATAAGATTGAAAAAGAATATCAGAAAGATTCACCTTCCTGCCTCCTAGCAAATATATCAATTAAAAAGGCTCAGTGACTAATGTTTACCTAATATTTTAAAAGAATTACTGAGGACAAGTCTTTGTCTCAATTCAGATTGTGTTCATAGTGTGTGTGGATGGAGCAAGGTTTTCCGTTTGGACTCAATTTTACTTCTAAAAAAAGAAGTACTGCTGTTAGAGGGGTTGTCTTTTTGTGGTGGGGTTGAGGGTATAGGCCTGGGGGGTATTTCATAACTGAATAAAGAAAATCAGTCCACAGGTTTATTGTGAAACCGCGCTTTTATTTCAGAACACTGCAGAAAGACCGTGGCTGACTGGCAATGGCATCACGGAGGGGATTGGGGGCCCCGGCCCCTTTTAACCTAACACACTCCTCAGGAGACAACGTCATGTTTCCGAAATCGGGAGCTCTACTCCAGACAGCTGACACTGTGCGCAGGGCCCGTCTGTGGAGAGGAGTGCGCTTTTACAGGGCCCAGGCTATTTCCTGGGAAGGGGCACTATATGAGGCCCTGGAAAAACAACCCCTCTTTTCTCCCCCCGCCCCCTGCCCCACAACCTGATGTTGAGGCGCAGCGGAGGCTTTCATTAAATACCGCCTGTGATAATAACAAATAAATAGTAATGAGAAGCAGAAATCCTCTCCCTCTATTTTTTTTTTTTTTTTTTTTTTTTGTCAGGAAATTGCCGGATCCATCTGGCGGCGCGGCGCATTGCGCTCGGCCCCGCGCGCATCGCTCTGGAAATTATTCATAAACGCGTCGAGAATTAATTCCCGGGATTAGGAGTTGATTAAGATGTGTGTCACTTTGCTGTCTGAGAACTTATTAAGGGCCACCTCCAAGAGGCGGCAGATGGAATTCCAGACCAATGTTTGTAGATGTTAATTTCCACTCTGGTATAACATCTATTTGCATATGACTGAGGGACTGAGAGGCCGAGGCAGTCCTGCGGCACAATCACCAGAACATAATTGTCTATTCCGGGTAATAGGAGCCCTCTGCAGTGATTAACATGGAGCTCATCTGCATCTAGAATTAAAAAGATTTATCGAATAATAATAATAATAATAATAATAATAATAATAATAATAATAATAATAATAATAATAAAACACTTATGTTGGTCATTTTGTAAGTGTAAGAACTTGAATAATTCAGCCTCAACTCATAAAGAGCCCTTTTTTTTTTTTTTTTTTGCCAGTCTACAAACAACAAGGCTGTAATGATTTCTCATTTCATAATTTGACTTCTGTTTGGGCTCATTTTGTGAAGTAACCTATATTAAAGTAACCTATATTATTGATTTAATTCAGAGTAGTTTCTATTAAATTAAGGGACTTTTAAAAAGATCTCAGGGGCCACAGAAGACAGGAGAAATTCATGTTCGACCTGACTGAGTTTAACGCAGCTCAATTTGGAATCCATGCGTTTATTTCTACCAACAGGGTTTCTACAGTCAATATGCAATTAGTCTTTTTGGTAACGAGATTTCAAGCCCACTAATGGCTACCTGGGTTCATCCACCATTCCGGTCGGCCTTCACGCACACGACAGGCTGGTAACCAGTAAGGGAACATTTACATCCATCCCCTCAGGCCAAACTGACATGGATTAAACAAATCTCTGCCTCATACGTCCGGATTTGCTACTGGGCCTAAAGAGACCATAAACTGAAGGGCTACAGAACCATGCAAATTGCTAGAATAACTTGACATGGGGTTTTTGTTTTGTTTTGTTTTACCAATTTTTTTTTTACCCAAATTAAATTAATCAGACAACAACTAGCTAAATATCTAAATAAATAAATACATATCTGAGTCAATTAGTAAGGTTGTTATGAAACTTTAGGTTCAGTGCAAACTGCGCTTTTCACATCCATTTACAAAAAACGTAGAGCTATTTATTAAAGACAAGAGTAGAGAAAAATGTTTATCTGACGTCAGACTGCGAGATTTAGCATATCCCAATTGTTATTGTTTGTATTATTATTATTATTATTATTAGTAGTAGTAGTAGTAGTAGTAGTAGAAGTAGTAGTAGTAGTAGTAGTAGTATTGTTGTTGTAATTATTATCATTACTACTATTATTATTATTACTACTAATAATAATACTTATTATTATTATTATTATTATTATCGCTGGTAATAATAATAATAATTAAAAATTATTATTTTTATTATTATTAAAATAATAATAATAATAATTATTATTATTATTGTTATTATTATAACAGTAATAATAATGTTGTTATTATTACTGTTAGCTAATTAAAATTATCTGATATTTTGTGCCGCGTCAATTTGTAGCATAATAAATGTAAGACTTAAGGTGTGTGGGGGTGTGTGTGGGTGTGTGTGTGTGTGTGTGCGTGTATGGTCAACACAAACAACGGCAGCCTAAATGAGATCGTCCTCCTCATATCAAAATAATTTTTTCACCTTATAAAAAATACTTGTCTTTCTGCGCAAATCACAACAGTTTTGCAAGGGGCACAACTTGCAAAAAAAAAAAAAAAAAAAAACATTCTGACTGCAATATGTATTTCTAGCGGACATGAAAGCAGCTGTTGAGTTTTTTGTTCGTTTGTTTGTTTTGTTTTTTTGCCAGCAGTGAAAACGAGAAATAACTTGGCAGACACACACGCAGCCTGATGCAAACCAAACGAACTGACCGTTCAGTTGTGTCAGCTCAGACACGAAAACACAAACACATGCAGATGAACAAAGTGACAGACATAAAAAAAAAAGGAGGGAAAGTGCGCTCGTGCACTTACGTGAACCGCCGGTCTGACTAAATGAATCCGTGGAAAGAGAAAAGGACTTTGCTTTGTGCTGCTGGGTTTCCTGGCCACGGCTGCGCTGGTGACATGAACAAAAAGTTCCAAAGTGCGTTAAAATGTCAGGGAAAAGCGCCTGACAGCACAGCGACGTTCCTCTCCTCGATGTTCCCCCAGTGCTGATCAACATGAAGCTGCGCAGGAGTGAGGCTCGATCCCCTCTCAGAGCAGAGGGACGGAGGTGGGCGGGGGTTCACCTCATGTTAAATATTGTGTGTGGCGCACAGGTCCTGCTGAAGAAGGGACAGCCTGTCTTTCTCTCTCCCTCTTCCTTGTCTTTGTCTCTCTTCGAGCTCTGAGGTCCAGACTAACACAATCCTTCTCCCATTACCTGTCCACAGCTGTCTCCCCCCTCTCTTCTTCTATCGACCCTTCCATTTATTCATAGATGGTTGGTTAAATTGGGGCCTTAAATAAAATCTGAAAAACAAACAAAAAAACCCAGTAAATTTACCTTTACCTAGCTAGTGACCATAGCATGTGTAGTTGAGAATAAATTAATAAATGTCACATATTAATGCATGATCAAAACACCAATAATATTAGCAGAATTTACTCCAATTTGACCATGAACTACTAAAACAGAGAAAACTGATGGTTTGCACTGCTAATTTGAAAATCCTTTGGTTTCCAGAGATAAATAAAAACATTCACAGTGCTTAAATTTAGAAGGTACCTTAAAAAGCAGCAGAAATGTTACATTTTATCCCTCAGTGTGCCAGACATTCCCTCCCCGACCCAACATGGGCCCCATTGATGGTGAGTTCCAATTTTAGTGAGAAAAAAACGGATTTAGTTGTGGGAAAGTTTCTTGTTTTTTTGATCATGGGTACATTTTGCTTGATACGTAGGCAGTTACAGCTAGAATCACATGACTAACGTCATTTGAAAATGTAGCTTATTGCACTAAATGTGTTGTATGTTTCCTCAGCTAATTTCGAAGCACAACGTTAACACCATTAGCTAAACAATAGATGACAATTCTCACACATCCATCATGTATTTAAAAATGCAAAACAATTTTACTTTTCAATTTATTAATTTAAAAAAGTATGGCATTAGTCAAGAAAGTGATAGATGCCATCCATCCATCCATCCATCCATCCATCCATCCATCCATCCATCCATCCATCCATCCATCCATCCATCCATCCATCCAGAGTTCCCTCTTCCCAGCGTTCTCAGGACAGCCTAGAAACAATCGCCCCTCCAATGTGTCTTTCCCTGGGAATCCTACAGGTGGGACGTGCCCAGAACACTTCACCAGGGAGGTGTCCAGAAGGCATCCTAACCAGATGCCCGGGCCACCTCAACTGGCTCCTCTGGACGTGACGGAGCAGCTGCTCTACTCTGAGTCCCTCTTGGATGACTGAGCTTCTGACCTTATCTCTAAGTGAAAGCCTAGACACCCTACGGAGAAAACCCATTTGGCCGCTTGTATCCGTGACCTCATTCTTTCAGTCATGGCCCAAAGTTCATGACCGAAAATAGATTAATCGAATAGATGAGGGTAGGAACGTAGAAGTCTTTCTCCATGGCCTCTACGAACTTCCGAGTTTTAGCCTCAGCAACTATTCGAGCCGCATGCCGCTTGGTTTGCTTCTGGAGTCCCAGCCAAAAAGGCCTGATAAGACTCCTTCAGCCTGACAGCATACCTCACCAAAGGTGTCCACCAACGGGTTTCAGGGTTGCTGAAGCAACAGGTACTGACAACCGTGCGCCCACAGCTCCAATAAGCCGCCTCGACAATGGAGGCATGGATCACGGTCCACTCATATTCAGTGTTCCCCACCTCCCCTGGAAAGTGTTCAAAGTTTTCCTGGAGGTGGGAGTTAAAGCTCCATCTCACCAGCAGACCCTCATAATACGTTTTCTGGTTAAGAAGGACCTTCTCTTTTAGCCATGACGGGAAGTGAGTGATGAAATGGCTGGAGCCATCACAGTATATACATAAACTTGATCGTACTCTAAGTAGGTGTTCCTCTGGTGACCAATCTACATCAACATTAAAGTGATAAGCAATTTGGATAGAAGCTGTTTTTAAATGTAATACTGAGAAAGAAAAGGCGGACAGGCATCTCATTTAGTTGGTCAGCTCAGTTCAAATTTTTCAGTTTTTCCATAGGTCTTTTACATATTAAGGAATATGAAGATTGTTCTGTCAGAGTTAAAACCCTCCTCTTCATCAGGTGCTTTCTACCAGCACCATTCTTTATCTACTGAAGATAATTATTTTATTGACTTAAAATGAATGTGTTTTGGATGGGTGTAGTTACAAGGGGTGTAGCAATACGTCGATCCACATCGATATAGTGATTTAATGATTAATGCTCCGATTGCATCAAGACAAGACAAAAATTCCGATTTAACTCGTCCTCTTTAAGATGATGCAAGATTATTGAAATGCATTTGAACTTTCATTAGTAGGCAAAGTGGTGACCTTGGTTAAGATCTGTTAAAATGTTTTGTTGGTGACATCAAAAGAGAGAGAAAGTTTAAATTCTGTTTTATTGTATTTAAAAATGGACTTAGAAATTCACTATCATATGGATGGAATAAAGCTCAGCATCTGTTATGTTTGCTTTTATGTGTTGAAAAGTCATAAAGGCCTCCTTTAAGTTAACTAATTAAAAAAATGCATTTTAACATGGGTCATTTGAAACTATTGAACAGGTAATATATTATTATCATCTTTTAATTCACGAAGAATTTCTTTTTTTAATGTAAAATCCTTATGCCTGTAATAACTTAGAAATAAAATGACCAAATCATATTTGAGTTGTTTTGGTGAAATTATACAGAATCACTTACAAATAATTGTGTTACATGGGCATATGGTATTGCATCAAATCAGTTACAGACTTGTGAATTGAAACGAATGCAAATGGCACGATGACAAACTTTGTGATATCAAAAAACATCATATCTTCCAAACAAAACACTGTTATATTATGATAAAGCTGGTGTATATATTTCTAGCTTTATCTGGTCACAAAGAGGCCAATATTTATCTAATTTCCTTAGCAAAAATGTCTAAAGGGAAGAGGTAAAATGATGTTTTTGCACAGAAGGTCATTAGTAGCTGAAACATTTTTACATCTTGGCAAGATCTACCTAATTAAAAACAAGCTTAGTTAAACTTTTATTTCATCAGGCAAAACATTAAGAACAGCTTCTTATTTACAATGTATATTGGGAAGACAAAATGAGTATAAGTTGTAAGTTTTACAGTAGATGAAAAGGATATGAAAATAAAAAAGACCATTTACAGAACATGAGACATACACCTTCCTGTTTAATATCTACTGTTTGCCAAGTCTTAATCTATCAGCTCTATGGAACAACTTTATTGGAGGTGAAAGAATCCATTTTATGGTTATTAACCATAGAAATAGAAATTGTATGTCTTTATACAATAATTTCTTTTTGTCATTTCAAGCTCTAAAGAAGGGTCATCATAACAAGAGGGATGGTTTCCATTTCTTGAGTTGAATCAACAAATCAAGTCAATGAGAGGTTAAGCAATGACAACAGGCAATGACATTTTTCAAAACAACATTTTGTATTATGACTTTTCACCAGTCAGATAAAATATGATTCCTGAACTAATCTATCTAGACATGGACATGGACCCTTTAGTCCTACCTGAAGGGTCAAAATGCTACAAAGGCTTAACATTTTAACAGACGAAGGTTATTTATGACTTTAGATTATGCATAATTGACTTTTCTGAGCTTTACATCATTGTTACTCCTTCATCAAAAACATACCTGGAGTGTTGCTTTGATTCTGTCATGCGGGTTTGATCCATGGGAGATTAAAGAATTTCATGCAAATCTCCTGATGGAACAGAGCGCCACATTCAAGGTCGAAGCTCCTCCTCAGGGCTACAGTTTCCAAACTACCAAGTGTCTCTCTCACAGAGCACGCCTTCCCTCCGACTCCCCCACTCAGCTCCTTTAGACTAGCCTGCAGCAATTAGCAAACCCCTGATGAAACTTTGCATCTGCTGACCTCAGGGTATGAACTACTTCTCAGTGCAACACTGGTAAAGACATTGCTAAAGGGTTAATAAAGGAGTGATATTATGATGCCTTCTCGAAGGTAGAGTGTCAGAAAGATCGGGAGTTCCTTAAAGAGCCAGAGGTCAAATTTCAAGGCTTCAAATTAAGAAATAAATTTTATTTTAAGTCATATTTGATACAACATTTTTATAACAACTGAAGGTAGATAGTTACTTGATTGTCCCACAAAAATGGCACTATCTGGGTGGAAAAGACATAATATTGCCCTATAAAACTACAAAGTGTCTAAAACTCATTTTTTCACTGCTAGCTCAACTAGCAGTTGCTAGTTGAGCAACTGCTAGTTTGCAGTTGCAAACTAGCAACTGCAAACTCTGGCACAAAAGTATCTGGCTTTTGTGCCAGATTGTGACAAAAGCTAATTCTCATCTGCAGTCGTTATTCTGGAAGAATACAAGAGATCAAGTATAAATTGTATAAATGAAAAATCACATAGTGGAGAAAAGTTGCCCCACCTTTGATTTGGCCAAGAAATTGCCACCAGACCTTACCCTATCAATATAAGACTTTTAAAGTGGTGTCAGTGTTTTTTTTGTTTTTTTCTTACAGTCTGGTAAAGAAGGTAAATAAAGGTCAAAAAGCTTCCTGATGATTTATTTATTCAAATAGGAAAAAAATGGGTCCTTCAGACTAGCCTGCAGCAATTAGCAAACCCCTAATCTTTCTTGCAGATTTCCTGCAAGAAATTTTTCTTGTAGGAAGAAGAAAGAAATCTTGCAGGACTAAAGGCAAAGCAAACACACTAATCATAATGGAGAGAAACAGCCTAAGTGAAACCATGATACACATGATTATATTTATGCTGAGCTTTGAAATCTGACCGCTAAATAAATTACATAAATGAGATTCCACAGACTTAAAACGGGATTATGTTCTGCATGCATCCAGAGAGAAGATGCAGGCCTGGCTTTCGTCATAAGGCAGGTGCAACCTAACATGTTATCTTGTCCTGCCCTTGTCTTATTGTAATGCTTTACAAAAAGTAAAAATAAAATCACTAGACCTATTCGGTTCACTACAGAATATCATAAGTATAACTGCATTATAATGACTGAACTGGAGCCAAAATTATTGTATCTCAAAAACACACGTGACGCTTGTGTGTTATGATTTGTTCAAACGTCCATCAAACGCTTGACGTCAAGTTAGGTTGGCGACGCACAGCATTTCCACGTCAGTGTGTTTACCAAAGCCGGGCTAACAGCTACAGGAAGTGCTTTAAGCTGTTCATCTGTGGACTGTTTTTGGGGGGGAATGTTTGGTTATGCTCTAATGAGAGAGATCACGCCATCACACGGTGGAATGTCTGAGTGTTGTAGTTTGTCTGTTTCTGACAGCGAGCTGAACTTTGGTCTCCTTGATTCCCTGTTGTCCGACTAGCCCGTTTAGCTTGTCGGGAAAGGACAGCACCAGCTCCGCCAGGACTCCTCGCTTGAATCAGCAGCATCGCGACGGAAGGTAATAGTCTTTAATGTTCTGACGTTAAGCAGGGCAAATATGTGTACGTCCAGCCGAGGTTCACTTCAAAAACAATCCGGTCAGAGAAACATATCTGGAGCAGGTCAGAGAGTCATGACTGGCACAAGCTAATGAAGCTAGCTGCCACATCAACTGTTAATTATTTGTCAACTGGTTAACACATAACGCCCTTTAGCTTGATGTCAGTAGCTGAAATATATACTTGTGTGCTTCTATTGTAATATCAGAATATACCACAAATAAATGATATGTGATAATCCAACAGTTAGCACGGTTTTACAGGGACATAAACGTTTCTGAATATTAGCTGCTCAAAAACTAAACTGTTTGGTTAATGTTGTTTAATTTACCTCGTGATATCATCCAGTGCTTTGTGGATTACTATTCCATAACTATTGTGTTGTTGAATTTGTTTGTCTGCCTGTTTATTTTCCAGCCAGTCATAAAAGCAAAACAGACTGGTCATCCAATACATTGGAAGGAAATCTGCTTCTGTCACTGATTTTAAAAAAACATAAATAAAAAAAAAAAAAACACAAAAAAACGAGACATTGTTTCTTTATGACTTAATATCTCATGCTCAAAAGATGTAGCAGATCAGTTTCTGGAAGAATTGGGCATAGAGATAAGTCTCAGGCATTTCGTGGGCAAACTACAAAATATCTAGAATTGTTGCAGATCAAATAAGACGAGAAAGCCGATATTGAAACTTTTAATACCAAAAGTTTATTTTAATGAAGCATATTTATATTTTGACAGTGTATCTAAAAATAACGTGAACTTACTGAAGGGAAAAAAAACAACCTTAGATGTAATTCAGATTCATTTCAATTAATGTTGGGCAGGGATCAAATGTTACTGCAACATACAAATAAAGGCCATATGTAGAGCCAGGCTTTACTTGCCTCCCCCACATCAGGCTAAGCATTGTTAATTCATTCATTTTTAAAAAAATGTTTTAATTTTTAAGACTTTATAGTTGGTGTTCAGATATTAATCTTCCATTCTTCCTGTAACACATAATTATCAAGTGATATTTTCAAGTTTCCTGTCATTTCCTGTCATTGAGGCTTGAATACTAAACTTGTTGACTTAATCTTCATTATCTCTAATTTTCTTTCTTCCTCTTATGACAAATTACAATAGCACTTGTGATCCAAACCTTTTCTGTGTTGTTCACACATTCATATTTATATACTTTCCAAAAATACTACTCCAAATATACTGCACACGTCGCTTCAGATCTAGGTATATGCATTTCATCCTAAACAGATTGAGGAATAAACTAAGACAATCCATAGAAACTGTACATTGATCAGAACAGTCGATGGCTCTCTGCTAATTAATCTTTTGACTGCAAATGTAAGATTGTTTAAATAGCTCTGAAGGGTTTCCCCCAGAAAACTTGGTAAGCCTGGCGGTTGGGACACTAGGGCAGTCATTCATCCAGCAGTCTGCTGTGTTTTTGAGTTTAAAAATGTTTAAATGGTGTTTAAACACCAACTAAACCTAGTTGGTGTTTAGGTTTAGTACCTAAACACCAACTATAAAGTCTTAAAAAGACTTAAATAAATATGTAATGGTGGGGGCACAAGTAAATACTCTGAGTGAAACCCTGATGACTTTGTGAAAAATTGCATTAATGTGTACACTAGCAAAATGAGTTTGAACTAAAAACTGGTGTTACAAAAAACCCTTAAATGCTCCAAAGGCAGTGAAAGTGTAAAGTGACTTTGTGAACAAATTTCCATGCTCTGTATTATATGATATAGGTTAGAAATCCCGTGGAGATTATTATTGGGAACAATGTCTAATGTCAAAGTGAATTCAGAATAGTTGTTTTCCATCCCTTGTTTTCATTTTTAAAGCTCTGAATGAATTGCCTTGTGTTATTAATCTCTTACTAGAGAAGCAGCATGGTGGACAAAAACATCTACATTGTCCAAGGTGAAATAACCACAGTTGTTGGAGCTATTAAGAGAAACTCTCGATGGAATAACCATACTTCACTGGTACGCTCTAATGACTGATTTGTCCATATTAAAGTTGAAAACAAGTGTTTAGAACAGAACTGCACCTCAACAACCTCTAATTGTGTTTCTCTGGTCAGGATGAAGAACAAGACCCATTACTGAACAGCTTCGGCCATCTCAAGGAAATACTCAACAACATAAGAGGTAAGCTCAGAGTCATGAAGTTTCTGTGGAAGCCAATAGAGAAGTTGGGTTTGCCAAATTGAAAGATGCAACCTATGCTTTTAGGATCATTCAGTATATCCTCTGTTGTACTGCACCTGCGTGTTTCTTCAGGCTGGAAGTGATGGTAACACTTTAGCGTTTCCCTCCCAGACTGACTTGAATCTGTGAGGATCCACAGATAAATTGGTCAGCTGATAAATCTCATCTCATTTACTGACACGCTCCTTTGTGTGTCTAGTATTGTTGTTTGAAAACTTTCGCTGTGGTCTGAGAAAGCTAAGCTGTGGCTCTTTGTTCTGGCCCTGCGTGCCTTGGCCATAAAAGTTGCGTCCAGGTCCCACAATACTGTGGCCCCTGCGCGTACTAGATGTGGGCAATAAGATGTAACACATGGAGCTTGGAGGAAATATAGGGTCCTGCAGCTTTAGCCTTCCTTCAGGGAATGCCTGTTGCTCTCTGAGATGGACAGGCACTGCTGGCTGATGAGGAATTCACCACACAATGTTAACCCTCCTGGTACCCTTTCCTTCTCTCTATCCCATACTGTCTCTCTTTCAAGTCACAAAAAAAAGCCAAAAAACCCCAACATTCTTGTTGTTCCAAATACCTCTGCATTAGTTCACCAAGTACTTTCTTTCGTTTAGAAAAAGTTTGTCATGGATGCTAGAGGCTCTTATTCCTTCTTTAATCTCAGATCCTAACAATACATTGCCTTTAGATGGTTTCTTAGGACTGACTGGGGACAAATAGAGCTCAGATAAGTGCAGCTCATGCAGACAAGCAGAAATTTTGCTATAAACTCTTTGTGTGCTATGTTCTACTGTAGCTTTGAAGCACAGAAATCGCCCAGCTGTTCACATTCTGTTCGTTTTAACCAAGATCTTCGCTCCCTCTAACAACAAAAAACAGCCAGCAAAAGAAATATGTTGTTGCAAGTTTTTCTTTTCTTCTGCCCTTATTTTTGCGTGCTCCATTCTCACTATAACATACTCCACATCTTTAAGGGGGTTCACTGGCACTTCTGCTCTGTTGAAATCTCTGATTGACAGGAGCATGTGCTATGGAGGTGGAGAGTGTTGCAGCTGGAAGTATATCATCTGCAATTTTAGTTGGGTAAATATAGCAGGGAGTCTTGTCAAGAAGGGAGATAAATTGTTCTGGGAAAGGAAGTGTTGTCCCTCCTTTCTCAAAGCAGAAAAAAAAAGTTTCCCTCAACTTCTGGAAAATATAAGATCTTTTCACATCTCTCTAACAATGGCAGCACAGTTGAAAATGGGGCAGTCATTCACCATGTGTTACCATGCTTCAGCTCTTCCTTCTTTCCATCCAAAAACTCAATTCCATGAAGTTCAGGCCTTGTCATTTTATACTTGGAATATATTTTTTTATCATTTTTGTTTTTACTTTTCTGCGTGTTTATTTCCATGTTTGAAGTAAGGGAATTGAACGCACAGATATAGGCATTCAATAGACCAATAATAACAACTTTCTTTTGTATTTATCAATTCACAGCTTCAGTCCAGTATCAACTTGCAGTTTTGCAAAAAAAAAACCCCAAAAAAACCTAAGCCAAATCTATCAAAACAAGAATCCTTGAGGCTTTCTTTGTCATCAGTGTAGCAGTGAATCTGAGAACTGGTGGAGCGCTTTGTGTCATGGTGTGTGGACACGATAACCTCATCTTGGATATGAGGAAAACAAAGGAGATGATTGTAGAGTTCATTAGAAACAAGATTACGTAGATCGAACATTATTTCCATCGTGGAAGAAGGAGTGGAGGTGGTTGAGGAATATAAATTCCTCAGTGTTCATCTGGAAAACAGACTGGACTGGAGGCCCAACAGTGAAGCCGTCTGTAAGGAGGGGCAGAGCAGGATGCACTTATTGAGTAAGCTAAGATCCTTCAAGGTTTGCATTAAGATGCTGCAGATCTTCTAGGAGTCTGTTGTTGTGTCATCTCTTCTGCCATCATCTGTTGGGGGGCAGCAGCATCAGAGCCCTGGACCCGAGAAGGCTCAACAAGCGGGCAATGAAGGCTGGTTCTGTTCTGGGGCCGACTTTGGAACCTGTAGAAATGATGATGCAAAGAAGGATTCTTCATAAAATCAAGAAAATTATGGACAATCCTGACCATCCTCTTCATGAGACTGGAGATCCTTCCTGCCAAAAGCCATCACCATCTATAGTAACTCTTTGAAGAATTTGATGCTGTGGTGCAGCTGTGACTGCTCGCAAGGAGGCCGACGCTTAGAGGCACTGACGTTGTGCTTGGTGCATGTTCAATGCATGGCACCAAGCAACAATGGTTTGACTTGCAGCACAGAGTGGCGGCTGGTCAATCAAATTGGCACATTGGCAGGCGGAGAAACTTCAAACTCTTTCCACATAAACATACACTCTAATGTGAGGTGTTCAGGATGTATATTTTTACCCATATGTTCAAAGCCTTAGATGCATTAATATACCCTGCAGAACATGATTGTGTCCCGAGTACACATTTTGCATAGCGAGGAAAATATTCAGCCTATTAGATGGAGACTCACACCGCAGCAGAAGTCCACACCTGTTCACACAGTGTTTAAGATGATAACAGTCAGCGTTGGAAGCACACACGAGAAAGACGGAAGTAAGGACAGAGTCATTTTTATTGCACTAGTATTGCCACCACAATATTTATCAGTATTACTGCAATGGCATGACTTGTTAATAGCGTAAAAGGGTCATATTGCCTGCGTAGTGATACAGATTCTAGCTTCGGAGATTCTACCAAACTCAGTTTCTACGGCCCTACCTAAGTATTCCATGTATAGAGGTTGTTGTTGTGTCAGCAAAGTATTTTTTTTTAATGTTTTTACATATACAGAATAAGGCATGAAATATATTTTGTAAACTGATTTTATCATGTGATCTGTTTGAGCATCTTTGGCAGTAGCACTAGAAGAATAATATCTCTGTCTTTGACCTCTTTTATAACTACCAATACTTTCATTTACGGATGTCTGTAATGTGATTCGATGAGCCATTCCCAAAGCTGACTAATGGCCCTCTGTATGTGCCCCTTTATTTTTTCCTTTTGCTATAGTTCAGATAATGACATGTTGTGTAGAGCTCCTTTTCATTAATTCATCTTTTTTTCTCTCTCTCTTTCCCCCCCAGTTTTATCTCTTTATGCAGTAGCCACTGAGCCTTATCGGTTCAAATCTTCAAGTCTTTCCTTCTCCTTTCTAGTCAACCCCCTCTGCTGCTGCGAAGGTCAGATTTTGACAAGTCTGCAGAAGAAACGGTCTCCTCCTAAATCCCTTCATTTTTATTCATAGAGATACAGATTTAGAGGACTTTGCAGCCCCCCAGACACATGGCCAGAGTGGGTTTTTGACTGACAGCTTCTTTTTCTTTTCTTTTTTTCTCAGCTGAAACCAACAAAATTTACAAGCACACCTCTAATTGACTTGGATCACTAGCACCACACAAGAGGCAGATAACAGAGGGTTGTATTCTGTTGTACTCCAAATATTGAAGAATGTTATTTTATTACCTGAAGCTGACTTTTGCTCTATTCCTTTTTTAGTTTTTCTGAAGTATAACTGGATAAACAGCTGTTTGGTCAATTCAGGTTATTTATATAGTGCTGATTCACAACAGTGTCGTCTCAAGGAACTTAAAAAAAAAATAAATTCAATTCAATCATACATTTATGAGCAATGCTGTCAAGTTCAGTTCATCCAAGTTGGTTAAAAAAACTTTTCTGACTAAGGAAACCCTGCAGATTGCATTGAATCATTGACTTGCAGCATTCACTCATCCTGGAACAGCAGGTAGTAACAATTGCTTGCGTTGTTGTTGACTTTACAACAATCCCACACACATGGCACGCTTGAGGTAAAACTCTCCTTTAACAGGAAGAAACCTCTAGCAGAACCAGAACCTGGCTCAGTACAAACATCCATCTGCCACAACCAGCTGGGGGTTTTAGAAGACAGAGTTGATACTTTTGCCTTTAACTCAAAATTAGACAATTCTAAAACACTCGTGCAGTTGTGACCAGCATAATGTGTCACAGTAATATGGTGACATTTGTTTCACTAATGCTACATGGTAGCATTAGTTTGCTCATTTCAAGACAGCACAAATATTAGCTAGATGTGAATTTAGCTTGAATTTAGCTAGATGTGCGATCATGTCCGCCTCCTCTGGCTGCCGCTGTCCATAAGCACGTTTTGCACATAGGACAACCTTCTTCCTCCACGTTTCCTTGTCTTGTTATGGTAGCCGAAGTATTCCCATATAGAGGATGTTATTCTTGTAGAATAAGTGACTTTGGGGGTACTTGCCTGAACTTGCAGAGTTAGTAGCTATACATGGGCGCATGGGGAGGAGGTGTCATGATACTGCTGCTGCACACATGCTGGGATTTGACCTCCACTTTGTCTCTTAAATGCTTATAATGCAGGGATGGTATGACGGAAAAATGTTCATATCGCGGTGTACCTTGAAACCAGTAACCCACGCGTGCCTAGTCTCCACAAGAGTGGTCTATTTATTTGCTTTGACCACTGTCGGGGGGGGGGAATTCTTGCTTCTTATGTAAACTAGATGGTCAAGACCATTACTATCTATAAATGTTACCATCATGTCAGTCATAGAGAGAGATTGTGCACATGCCGTTTCTATTTGTTTCATGTCAAGGTCAAGTGTGTGTATTTCTGTATTGTGTCAATCCACAGCTGTGGTCAGACCGGGACTGGCGGACCCCAGGGGCTTTCGGCCAAGCACTTGGCATCTGGTTGTAGCTGTTCACCCATTCCTTTAGCCGTCATTCCCTCGCGTCCTGCTCCGTGCCACCTGATCTTTGCACATATATCATTCCCAATTGGAGCAGGACAAGGCAGCTGGCCAATGCTGAGGAGACAGAGCCATAATTCATGTCGCTTAGCCACTTATTCAAAATTGTTTACTCTCAATTCCATTCTGAGATGGGAGAATCTGCCTCATTGTGATGCTCGGCATGTCTGCTTTGAGGGCTCACTGTCTGCCGGCTTTGAGCTGGAGATCACATGTTAGAGTCTCACTCCTGTCAGTATTATTTAAAGGACATAAAAGACCACAAACCGAACAGGCCCTTTTCTCCCTAATGTCTAATAAGAATGACTTTAGTGTTGATGTTTTAGCAATATAATGCTTTTATTACGAGTTCAAACAAGTATACTAAGGTGTAGTGGATTTTGTTTTGTGGTTTTGTTTTTATCATTTTTCTTTTCCTTAGATGCAGAATTTGCTTTATTTACAGTGCATAAATTTTCAAAGGTTTCTTTAACTGTGGTGGGGGTACAGTTTAATTGTTCCTGGGTGGATCACCAATAAGTTCAAATTCTTATTGAATTACAATTTGAAAATTTGATCAGACTGTAATAGTCGACAGCAAACTAAAGTCATGACCAAGAAAAACTTATTTTCTAAAAGAATCTTATATCTAGAAAACAATACATATATTTAAAAAAAGTTTTACATTCCACACTGGATTTGCTTTCAAATAATTAGAGTTGCTTTCTGGCTTTTATGCCACACCAGTATGATAGTTACAAGGCTATTCTTTACATTTTTCCCAATGAAGCTGCTTTATTTTTGATACTTTCAAGGTAACACTCTAAAATGTATACTTTGGTCAGGCGATTATGAGAGCCAGAGATCTTGGTGTGTTCTTCCTTTTAAAGGGTTTTGCACTTTTGATTCAATTTTAGTCAAACACTGCAATTCTGCAACACTTTATTCTCAGGGGAATTTAACAATTATGTAATCTTCGAACCTTGCTCATCTAAGTAACTTTAGATAAAAATCACACTTTTCATAAAAGCTGAGCTGCATTATGCTGCAGTAGTGAGTTATGTGGGGAGACCCATGCATGAGGCAGGTATTTTACAGCATTTGGCCAAGCAGTTGTCCTCCTCCTCAGACTGGGTGCCATCTAGTGCTAGTTAGTAGCTATAAATCTGGTCAGTTAACAGGTCCTTAACCGGGGACTGACAGGCGCGGCTTAAGTCCAGTGTGAAGAGGGGATGCAAGTGTTGTCCTGTTTCAGAGGCTCTAAACAATGTGCTGAGTGGATGAAGAGTCTGAGCAGAGGGCTATTAATCATCCTGGTTGGGGTGTGTGTATTCAGTTGGAGGCAGGGCGGGACGGGGCCGATTTCAGGCGCTGGGAGAGCTTAGAGGTTTGATGCAAGAGAGGTTTGAAGGTTCCACAGGGGATTTGGATGTGCTGACAGGAAGCCTGGATAAACATGAACACAACACACTGGCCCTTATAAACCCAAAGACCGAAAGGAGAATAGGTGGAGGTCAGCCTGGGCAATCCTTGTACATAAAACAAACTCTCTGCATTTATACCAACTCAGTTTGGTCAAAGCTTTGAATTTCTCAGAACGAGATTCATCCAAAAAAAAAAAATCACAGCTAATTTTGTTGGGTGGTTTCTTGAACAACCTGCATCTTTGTTCAGTATATATGTTTTGTTTTGTTTTTTTCTCATCATAGTTACAGGATTTAGGAAAGTAGTAAGTGTAATGGGCTCGACACACGGGGAGCAACAAACGACAGCAAAAGGCAAAGGTTTACTGCCACTCAGGGTGAAGCCAACATACACAATATCGACAGACGCTGAAGATTTTCTTGTGTCTTGTAATTAGCCTGAGTGTGCACATATTCTTGCACAAGATCAAAATTTCACATGCATGAATAATGCTGCTCTCAAGCAGTTGCCACCTCAGTAGACAAGTTTCATAGGAAATTAATAGACAGGGAGTGACAGTGAGTCCTTGAAGTTGTTGCTTTATAAGGCATAAGACATTTTGAATGTAACTACCTGGAATCTGTATGGTTGGATGAATTGAGGTCAAATTTATTTATATATCACTTTTCCAAAACAACTCGAGCCACATGAAGTGTATTACAAGGACAACAACCAAAGGTTATCTGGTATAAGAGTTGCAGATTCAAAGGCCAAACTTTCAACAGCCAGAAAAACAACAACAACAACAAAAAAAAAACAGCTTTAAAGGCTGTTAAACTAACAAAGACAGCTAGAAGGTTGATACATCAGTCACTTAGTAAAGGGAAAGCCACAACATTCCAGTTTTTACTAAATCAAAATGGAGGTTGCTCTATATGGACAATTGCATAATTTAATTTTATTCAGTCATTAATCAATATTTTTACAACTGAAAGACTTTCCTAATTGTATTAAACAGCGATGCACCAAAATGAAAAATTTTGACTGTTATGTCTGATAACAGATTTTTCAGCTACATTTCTCTACCTTTTTTACACTGTGGAAAAAATTAGCACACAGCTGGCATTGCTTTTCTTATTTATGAGACCCATGATCCTCCACTGCAGTACCGTCTGCAGCTATGTTTGCATGCGCAAAATTTCTTAAGTTGATTAAAATGTTTTTGGAATAAATAATCTTACATGGACACGAAATTAAATAATCCTCGTCCACATCCATGACGTTTTGTTTTGTCAGGGGCCGTACATTGGCGCCGTTGGTAGCACTGTTGCCTTGCAGCAAGAAGGTCCTGGGTTCGAATCCCAGTCCGGGGTCTTTCTGATACGCTCAGATTAATGTTAGTTGAAGCTAACCTGGAACCTATTATAATTATTATTAATTATAGTGCATCGAAAATAACCAAACCACACCAACGGCATCAACAACGAAAGACAGACTTCTTAAATAAAGGTAGAACTTAATGGGGAGAAACCCAACAAACATGTTACCATTGTTTCCACTTACAAATCGAAACAAACAGAACATATTTTAATTTAATTTCAGTAAGTGCCCAAAACTTTACACAGAAAGCCTCAATGTTTAAAAAAACAAACCCTTATCCATTGTAACTAAAAAAAAAAACTGTTTTCAGGTATGTCTTTGGAATATTGACATTGTGTACAGTAATAATGGATAAATTTTAAATATGTATCAATCACTCCTTTCAAAGTCTCCTGTTTGTTTTTGCAGCGTTTATTCACTGTATTTTATTTCGTTGGATGTTTTTATCCTTTGTTTCTTTTGTTAGTTTTTTTTTTTTTTAAATACAGGACCTCTCTCAGAAAGAAAGACGATGTACTTACCATACTTTAGGTCTTTCAGCCTAGTGTTGCTTTAATTACTCCCCGTGGAGTTTGGATCATCAATAAAACGGTAGGCTTTAGGGGAGTTTGGAATGCATCAACACCCTTGGATGCTGAAACGAGTCTTCCATTGTGGTCAGCTCTAAAACAGGCTCATGGCTGGCATGTGGTGACATGTTGATTGGCTAAAAAGCATTTTCAAGATTGACTATCCAGTTGGTATTGACAATTTCTAAAGGTGACAGGTGTAGGTTTTCATTGTGTAAATTGGGGTGTCTCTAATTTTAAACCACAGGGAGGAGATGAGCATTTGAATTCATTGAGATCACCAAGATTATATGTCGCTGTAATTTTATTTGCTGTTCTACCATCATTGCTAAACTTCATTCATGTCATATGGCAAATGTCTGCTTGCCATTAATTCATAACTTTTTTCTTCCACATAAATTTCTTTGTTTTGTCTAAATTTGTGTAGAACTATTTAGTTGGATTATGAGCTGGTAATGAAATTATATATTCAGGGTTTCCCCCAGTGTATTACAAGCCTGGCTGGCCACCAGGCTTTACTTTTGCCCCCACCAGGCTAAGCATTACTTATTTATTTAAGTTCTTTTAAAATGTTTGCATTTTTTAAGACTTTATAGTTGGTGTTCAGGTATTAATCTTCCAATCTTTCAGTAGCGCGTAATTACCAAGTGATATTTTCAAATTTCTTGTCAACTTTAAACATTTATTAACTCAAAAACACGACGGGCCGCTGGACGAATGACTGCCCTAGCGCCTAACCACTGGGCTTAGCAAGCTTTCTCGGGGAAACCTTGTATATTAGTTTTAATATAAAGCACCTTGTTCAGGAGCTTTTATCAACAAATATAAGATGTTGGTGCAAAATTTGACTTTAAAAAGAAATACCCTTTTGATCTGACTACTTCACCCTCTACTTTAGAACAACAGTAGATCAGTTTTCCAACAAGAGAGGAATCGGGACTACAGCAGCTGTGTGTGACATCACACTGCAGTGGGTATGTAGAAAGTCAATGCTAAGCAATTGAGGCTGCTGTTTTCAAATGTCCTCAGCTGAACATCAAAGCATCTGCGCAGTAGGAGACAGATCTGGCTTGGAGGTCCCTGCTCTGGTTGTGGGGAGGAGGTGTAGTGTTCTGGTTGGAAATCAGAGTCCATATTAGTATTTCAGGGAAGAATTGTCTTGCCTGGTGTGGCACTCGCATCCTTAAGCCTTCAGTGTCTCAGTGTGAATCCCACTCAGCCTTGATAGACTGGGTTAATAAACCTCCCAGCAGCTATTACACGCACACACACACTCACCCACACACGGACACAGTCTCCTGTATGTGCACGTACAGTCTCCTGACACACAGCTGCTTGTTATTTCATGCCCCATAAGGGTATTGTGTCCACAGACATTGTAATACACACACCCAATTAGTAAAGCATTGCACCGAGGCTGATCTGTAGCTTAGAGCCTCAGAGATACTAAACGTGAGCCTCAGAGATACTAAACGTGCGCTGTACTTCTTATATTGATTGTCTCCTAAATTGACACCCAAATATAAAAAGAAATGCTGCCCTGTTTCTGCACTCTGTGCACTGGGGATTTGAAAATGGTGACATGGGACAGAAGAAATTCTGTTGAGCTAGGAATAAAAAATAAAAATAAAAAAAATATGCCATCTATTACAGTCACCTTTTGCTATGACTGACATATTTAAGTGAAACATTTCAGTTAGGCTGTGTGATTTTATTTATTTATTTATTTGTTTTTGTTGAGTCAGTCATTCTGTGATATTTTTATCATGAATCTTACTGCTGTGATTAATTGGGTCATATCAGAACAGGTTTGCCCACTCTAGTCAAAATGTTGAATTAGAATGATGAAATAAGACATCATTGTTATGATGTCTTATATTCATATATTAAATGGAATTTATAAGAAAACTACATGGTATTAATAAGTGTCAGATGTCAGATTGTTTCCTAATAATGGATAAAACTTTTTTCTAGGGCTGTTGTAAATGAATATTTTAGCAATAGAGTAGTCTATCGATTATTCTTACGATTAATCGAGTAATTGGATAAAAATAAAATAAAATATTGGTAAATCTAACATAACAGCAGTGTTACTATCAGATATCAACATCAGTCCAATTTTTCATATTTGCGCTTCCCTAACAATAACGTTTTTGCAGTTTAGAGAATTAACTTGTGACAGTAACAGCTCACTTTCTAAGTTAACCTGAAGAAAAGTTATACAAAAATCTGAAATGATATTCAATTTAATAATAAAGAGGCAGACTCTCAAATACGCTGATAAAAATGTCTATACTCCAGCTTTTGGTTTATGAATTATCTTCAGTCAATTTAATAGATGAACTCTCACCTTGCCCAGAAATTTATAACTTTTCTGTCCATGTTAGTGATGGGATTTGATGCTTTTGTTAGTCACACACAGCTACCAGCTATGTACCATCATGATGCGCTCACCCGTTTGTTGAGACCAGGATGATATAAAATAAATTTTCTGATTTGATGGTAAAGCAGCACATCTAAAGCACAGCCGCCTGCTGTGTTCTGTCTATCCGCTCACCTGTATAAATACACCTGCAGTGCTCTTCGCCACCACCATGAAGCACCTGCAGGAAGACAAAAGCTGCCGTACTCCAGGCATCGCGCCAGTCATTTTAAGGACGCTTATTGGTTCCCTGAAAAATGATAGAAACCCAGACATTATCATGAATTAATAAAATCCTCCCAGACCAAACTTGAAAACTGAATGTTATGCTGCTAACACTTAGCTTTCATCAACAATTCAAAGACAGAATTTAGAGCGCTGCGCAACGCAAATAACGACCTGGTCGGAACACGGTGCGCTAAATAATAAAACATAATTTAACGAAGCTTTGAGGCAGATAAATTTCTCTTTAAATTAAATCGAGTACCTCAATTTAATAATTGAGGTACTCGAATCACTTGAGAAATTGTTAGCCATACTCGTTTCTATAATTTCCACAGCTTGATATGTTTTCAACCCTAACATTTGTCAACTGCATTTGTAGACGTGTTTGATCTCACCTTTGTCTGACTGTTCCACATACCTCTATGGCTTTTGACCGGAACCCACCGTCAGTTCTAAGTACATTCTAAATATTTGCATTTCTCTCAAAGTACATTTATAGGAGCAGTTTATAACAAAGTCAGATTTTTATTTTTTTTTTTAAATTGTGACTTTCAGCCACTGAAAAGTAGAAGTTGGTTATTCTGAAGATATCCTCTTATGTGCACAGTAATACTTGTGGTGTTTGCAAGCACGTTATGTTATTTACACTCAGGAACACAGTGCCTTGCTTTCTTTAAGGTGACAAAAGGGATAGCCAATTGTTTTTCTGTTTATCAGAGGTGACATGACCAGTGGCGCAAATGGGCGAGGAGGCCCTGTGTTGCCATAGCTAAATATACATCCCGGACAGCTCCATAATAGGTTCCAGGAAGTTCAGTTGAAAATAAAAACAAAGCAAAATTTCTAGCTGATTGGCTTTGAAAGACCGTTTTTCCTTGCTGAATGGGAAAAATGTGGACTTCAGCATTCCATAGCAGTGATGCCAGTCCAATTGGATAGGCGCACCCTTGCATGTGCCGAACAGGACTGGAGTGAGGTTGACAGCCTGCAGAAAGCAACTTTGTCGATAAGAAAGGTCTACATTAAAACAAAATAGGGCTAATGTTCAGCTGAGCAAGCCTCTTTTTTTCTGTGCAACCTTTTCATCTCTCTGTAAGTTTATTATTAGGGACAAATAATAAACTGTTTTCAAAGCACAGGCTTAACACAGAAGAGAGACGCTATTGCAAAAATGCTATTATTTATAACCTGCATTGCAAAGAGGTTAGCAATCACTGCACACCAACCTATAGCTTTGTTTGTCACCAGAGCACCAATGGAAGACTATACTTATGCAGTTCTGTTATGCACAAAGCACAATTGTATAAAAAAAACCTTATCCTAAATTTTTCCACTGGAGAATAGAATTATTCTGTTTTTCTAATCTTCAGAGTTTACTAATATTTCCTATGGAACGAAACCTTCCAAAGAGATGGGCTCACACGCAGGTAAAAACTGTCTGTGCTCCATGCTCAGACATTTTACCTGGCTCCATCCAGCAATATTGTTACATATCATTATCAACCCAAACTTTCATATCAGTACATCCCTCATAATCTGCATAACTTTCAACCACAGTAGGAGTATGTTAGGCATAGTATAATCAGAGGTTGCGTTAACAGAATATTTTCCGTATTTGACCGTTTTTGTTTTTAATCGATGGAAAAATTTGAAGCCAGTCTGTCATTTTGACAGGTTATAATTCACACCCTTGACTGGTGCACATGTGCAGACATTATAGACTTTATGCAAAGAGTTCATCGCAGAGGAAGTGCATTCTAAACATTTGGTTTAATTCCAGTTTTCATTACATATAGAACAGAGAAAACTAAAGAGAATGCAATGTTGTGCTAATCCATTTATAGTCTAAACAGGGGAGCTGGCAATTTATCTTTAGGAAATAAATAAATGTGCAGGAGTTAATTAGACCGTAACATGCGCAGTGCGCTGCACAACTAATGCAGACGTGGTTCTGCCGCTGCAAAGGATTAAACCTATCTCACCTTGCGGTTTTAACACAGGGAGCTGGAAGACATTACTCTTCCGCGCCCAGGAGAGCGGCGCTCAGGAGCAGCGCGGCAGATGTAATGTGTCCATTTCTTAGAAGCGAAATCACACACACACAAAAAAAATCACAGACAGACTTTAGTGTAAGATATTTGAAGCTGAGATGGCGTGGGGTTAAGTGTGAAAAGACTCCTTTATGACAAACGGCACCCAAGGTGGTGCACTGTATACGTACAAATGAAGTGCTGTGTGAACAGTAGATAAGGTGCTTGCGTTTCGTTAGCTTCATACTTCCCCAACCCCTCTTCCTTTTGAGTTAAAACAACAACAACAAAAAAAAACAATAAAATGTAAACCCAATGTTGGTAGAAAATAGGACTGAAGAATTTATAAGTTTTGATTTAAGTGAGTCACCACTTAATTCTTAAATCAGTGCTGTACTCTTTTACACAAAAACAGAATAAACAAAAAAACTTCACATTATCAAAATGACTAAAATTCTACTTATTATAATTTTTAAAAGCATCATGCCCCAGCTTGCTTGTTGGAAAGGCTGCCCTGTTGGCCTAACAGTCTCTCAAAGCCATTGCCGTTACCCCATGTTAGTAGTATGGCTGACAGGCAGACCCACAGGGGAGTCATTTATGACAGTTGTCGCCTTTTGTTTGTGAAGTCAAGCCCGGGCCATCTCCCACTCCTCTGGACAGAGCATTTCAGTGCCCCTGTGGGGATAAACGTGATAGGCATGTTTCCCTTACATAGAGTCATGGAGGCAACAGTAACTAGAAATGTTCCCTTCTGTTGTACTGAAGTCACCATTGCTGTTATGGTTAGCCTGGCTGTGTTATCATTAAGAAATTTCTGTTTGAGTTTTTATGCAAGTGACTTCGTTCAGCCTTTTAAGATTTTATCAATTAACCCTCACTGCATAGAGCCGTTCAAAAGAATCCAATAGCTAGTGAACGACACATCAACACTCAGCAGCTATGACTCAGCTTCCTCTGATCATATAAGTAATCCTGGAGTTGTTTTCTTTCCACCGGTATCTACAGCTTTTGTTTTGAGTAACTCAGTTTTAAGCCACTTATCCAATATTATTTTTAACACAATCCTTTGGTAAGCTAGCTGTAGTGTCACACTTTGAACTAACATCACAGTCGATAACATGCAATACCTCGTTCCAGGGGCGCTCACAGACCTCAAATGGTTCAGGGATCACAGTTTGAAACACTGACTTAAAGGGTCATGTTAAAAAGAAAAAGAGGGAAAGCTAATGCCTCTGTAAAAGACATTTTGACATTTAATAGCCATTAAATATTACTAACAGTATTAAGGGGGTGGAGGTACTATGCAAAGTAGACATTTTTTATCTTTTTGTCTCAAAAAAAGTTTTGAGACATTTTTATAAAAGATAAAAAATATCTCTCATCAGACACATACCAGGAGTCTTGCTTTGATTCATTCATGCATGTTTGAGAAATCCTTGAGTCTCCCATGGCAACTATTCATGGGTGCCTTAATGCCTGCTCATACAATCCACCGCCTGTTTATCCAAAGCGCCACCTTGGAGCTTCAGTCCCCAGCTGAGCTCACATGGACCACCCCTCCCCTGGTCCTCCCCCACACAACTCCTCCAGACTGGCGGCAGCAGCAATTACGGTGTGTTCACACCAAACGCGTTTTGTGCATCTGGTTTACATTCAGAGTTTACATGGAGGCGCGTCCAGGGCCATTTCAGCTAGCAAAACTAGCAAAACAAGTATGTAGATTAACGACCAGGTCCTCTGTTTCTAAAAGTTCAGTTTCCTTGAGAGTAAAAAGTTTCTCAGTTATGGAAGTATAATTAACTATCAAATAATCAAGTTTTGATAGTGATTTTTTTTTTTTATAGCAGCTGTTTTTCAAATATGAGAACTTGGTTGTAGAATCTTTGTTGTGAAAAGGCCATTGTCCATTCACAGTTGTTTTTTTTTTTTTTTTACACAGCGGTTGCAGCGTGAGCCTCTGTGTCAGTGTGCTATTGTGTCTTGTGTGAACAAAGTCAGGTTGATCTGTACAGTGCATGGTTTCTGAAATCCCCTGCACCCCTGGGGAGTGCCATTAGTGAAGAGCTGAAGGAGTGCAGCAGGTGAAACAAATAAGGATGGAACACACACACACACACACACACACACACATCCTTGTGGCACAGTTTCATCTTAGTTTTGGCTTCTTTACTTTTTTCTTCTCAATACAGTAACTTATATTGGCTTTGTTTGTCATCAGTTTTATGATCCATATAGAATAAATAAGTTTTGAACAAAATACTTACCAGTCCAGTGTTGCATTTTAAAGCTCATGTTTTGTGCGTTTTTGCCCTATTTTGAGGGCAAAAACCTCAAAATAGTCGTTTTGAGGTTTTTGCCCTGGGTATGAAAATGCAGCAACTTGTGTTGTGTTACTATAGCTATACTTTCTGTGTTCTAACTGAAAACAATTGCAATGGCTTCTATTAATAAAATATTTTAGACTCCTCTTTGGACAGACTGCTGCAGTTATTAAGACCCCTGAAGATAACAAAAAAAACAAAAAACCGCTATGTAAAGAAAATGAGCAGTAATGAGGTTTCTGCAAGATTCCTGTGACAAGATCTCTGGCGTTCCAGCCGACCTCCAGCTGCGTTGGAGTTCTCAGCTGTTCCCTGTGTTGCTGCGTCGGAGTTCTCAGCTGTTCCCTGTGTTGCTGCCTGGGAGTCTTTGCCATACATCTAACCAGCCGCCTTTCCGTTCTCTCTCACAGATTTCTCTCTTTCCCAACTCGCGTTTTGGTCAGTTTCGTTCCGTTCTAGAAATACAGCTGGCTAAAATTAATTCAAATAATTTCCTTTTCTGAAATTGTCCTCTGTCACCTTATACCTTAGTATAAGTGCAAATGACTGGTCTGAAATGTCCGTGGTCGCCACAGATTAATTTTTTACTTCGTTTAAATATTCATCAGGCATTATTCTTGGCTGTCTCAACGGAACTGGTGACATTGAGTCAAATCTGTCCTCATTCTCAGCTCATCCTTTGTCTTTTTCTTTTTGGCTTGTACATTCATATTCTCCTCGTCGTCTTCTTGCCCTACGGTTAAGGTGAGGTGAACGAGGATGCGTCCCTTGCCACTTGAGCCAGAAAAGTCTTCCTACCAACTTAGCTGTAACTTTGTATAAGATGCCATTCAAATAACAATGAAGAAAAGCAGTTTGAAAAAAAAAACAACAAAACAAAATAAGTGAATTACATAGTCCGCGTCAGATTAAATCATGGTTTGTACAACTAAAAAAAAAAAATGACGAAATTTTACCATGTCGTCCAGCTTGGCTGAAGATGACCTGTGATCACTAGGATGGTCTTAATTTCTTATTTGCATATCCGCAAAGAATTCTAAGACTAAAAATGGTTTCTGGTGATGCCGTTTTAGGGAACTTCCTCAAATTACAACTTAAACAGTATTCAGGGATTTCCACAGAAAACTTGCAAAGCCTGGTGGTGGGCACGCCAGGTCAGTCCACCAGCAGCCCACAGTGTTTATGTATTAAAAAAATGTTGTGTTGAAGTATAAAATATTACTCAAAGATGTTATTTACAATTGCTAAACACAACAATATTTCAGACAAAAAAAAAATGGTATCGGCCAAAATCGGAATCGGCCGATCAGGCCTTTTAAACATCAGTAATTGTTGATCGGCCAAAAAAACTGCAATCGGTGCACCCTAGTATTTCAATGAACTTAAGTTTTTTTAAACGTATGTTATAAATAAATAGAACTTGAAGCAACATGAAGCCTGGAAAAAGAATCACAAAAGTACATTAGATGTTTTGAAAATTGAGCTTAGACATATACTCTCACTGTACAAAACTTGACAACAATAGTACCGATTGATTAGAGCTTCTACTAGGGCTTCTGATTTCATCAAAATTTAGCGTGCATTTTTGGTCTTTCTTTCTACATCCACACTGTGGTTTGTATAAATACAAATGCAAAGTGTATTCTATAAGACCCCATAAGGAAATGTTTCGCCGCAGTAGAAATTACAGCAGTCTTCCCAAACAATTTCAAAGTTTTAATTTCTCCTGGGCTTTTCAAATTGCCTGCTAAGGTTGCACTGATAAATACCAGTGTGGTCTCATGAAGTGACCATGTGGAGCTCAACAGCATTGTTTCTTCCTAATTGCCCCCTTCTGTATGTGTCGGTCCCATTCAGAAGAACACGGGGACCAAATACTGAAAATATGGATGATTGAGACGAGGGTAGGAAAAAACGGGGGCTGCAGTGAGCTGACATGTATCAAACTTCTCCCAGCAGATGGATGAAAATATAACAGTCTTCTATGTTTGTTTTTTTTTTTTTTTTGCTCAGCAGATGAACAACAGAATTCTCCCTGGATTTCATTTAGTAGTTCTGGTCTTGTTAAACCGCTGGCTTTCTCCTCAGCTTAAGAAGCCTTGGCACCGCAAGTCAAGGACCCTGACTCTTAATTTAACAGCCAAAGAGGTCTCGATCAATAACCATCAGTGTTTGGTTTTGTGCCACTGCGTCAGTCAAAGAATGGGATTTTGCCTTGCTTATTGTACTCTGCTTCTTCACTGTTGCACCCCTTCAGGAAGAGTCAAGCAACTATATCCACTGACAGCTTGTGGACAACACAACATTAGATAAGACTGATAACGAGAAGGTTACGTACACCAAATTCTGCTGAAGTTAAGTCCGATCAAGCTTCTCCTGTTTTAGGTGAGGTCAGTTTTAGTTGTGGAGAAAGGGCAGCCCACTTCACTCAAGGTACCCTGGACTTTTTGATTTGACTATTTTGAAGGTCTGGAAAAGTATGGGAAAAGCATAGGGGTATAGAAAATATTCCTTTTTTCAGTTTGTTCTCTCTCTCTTTCTTCCTTCTTTCCTTCCTTTCTTTTTCCCATCCTTCCTTACTTCCTTCCTGCCTTTCTTCTGTCCTCGTTTTGCATATTGCAAATTTAAAGCATACCCACTGTTGAAAGATTGACCATTAATACATCATAATCTATTATATTTAGTGGAATGTTGAGTCTGGAATTTTTCTTTGATAAATTTGTTGGAGCCCAATGTATGAATGAGATTTTATTCTCTCTCTTAATTTTTTCTTCTTCGCTTAAACTTCCCTAGTAAAATCAGCAAAAGTGTGACCTGCAGGATCAGGGGTTTGGAGCAGTAAACTCTGCCTGATGGCCAATTTAAGATAATAAAAAAAATTAGAAAAGAAAATGACATTATTGGATAGAGATACGATTTAAATAGCTTGGACTTATCTCAAGTGAAATTGGTACATGTGATTTGCAGTACAATCAAAGAACCTGTGCATTTAAAAAAAGATGAATGTGCTACACTTTTGGGCCTGACTGTGTGTCCTCTTCTGTAGAACTTTCAGATGTGGAACCCAACCTTTTCATGCGGCCGTTCCTTGAAGTTGTGCGCTCCGAAGACACCACCGGGCCAATTACCGGGCTCGCCCTTACCTCTGTAAACAAGTTTCTTTCATATGGCCTTATAGGTAAGAAACAACAACTTTGCTGATTTTTATTTTTATGTTTTCAGTGTTTTATTTAATGGGAATTAGTGATTTCATCTTCTAAAATTGTATGTTCTCAGTGAACTTTCCTTAATCTAATCCAATGAATTATGGCAAAAGATGAAAACACTGCTAGCAATGCAAATACTGAATATTTTTTGTAAAACTGTTTAGGTTTGGCATCTATATATGCCTCACAAATAGTGTATCAAATTGGCACGAATACAGAATGTTCATTTGCAGAATTCTGCATTCTGCCTCAAAGATTTAAAAAGTGTATGCAGAGTTTATTTAAAATTTTTGTTTTCTTTTGATGTTTTCATTAATCAAATTTTTTTTCATAATTCCAGTTTGCAAAATACACAGAAATGCAGCTATTGACTATTTTAGAGAAGTTTTGTTAGATTCAATAAATTTATCAGTTCTAAAGTGGCCACTTTTTGAAACGCTGAGAAAACATTAATGTTGTTTGTTCACTGTTATAACATGATGCCTGTTGTATATTTCCCCTTCATCGAAAAGTACAGAAAACCTATTAAATTCTGACTTCAAAGCCATGATTTAACAATTGAAAATATTACTTTGTTAAATTACATTACACCTCTAATGTAATTTAACATTAGAGTGTTTTTCAACCTTTTTTGAGCCAAGGTACATTGTTTTCATTGAAAGAATCACGAGGCACACCACCAACCAAAATGTAAACAAATGATACTCTATAGTCGCATATATTAAATATATATTAATTCTTATCACTTATTATCTTGTTTTAACGTACAATGCTATGTACCTACTGCCATCTAGTGATAAGGAAATTGCATGATTACGCCGCTAG
>CAEFZY010021985.1:0-46237 GCA_903066815.1 Brachyrhaphis roseni | reverse complement strand
AGCTACAAACGTTTAGAATCTTAGTGAATATTTTGATAAGCCTGTCAGAAGAGGAAGTTCTGGTCTCAGCGTCCTGGAGGTGTTCAGTTTGTCACCTGATGCCGCGATCGACTCAAAACCTTCCCGCGATCGACCGGTAGATCGCGATCGACCTTATGAGCACCCCTGTTCTAGAGTCATCAAGAATCGTCACAGTGTTTAATTTAGATGACAAATGTATTATTAAGGATAGTTCTGGATTTTCTTCATGAGAAACAGTTAAAATGAATAATTTTGATGTTTGAAAACCTTCATTTCTTTTAATTATGATGATTTTCCATTTATGAATATCATATTATTGCTTATTGAACATGACTGTATGTTGTAGGAGGACAAATCTTCATAAATGATGCAACCTGAGAGTGAATTGGACTCATTGTCATCACCTACTTCATCAATCAGACGCACATGTTGTCACATCCTGAACAATCTTATTGTAGCTGAATGAAAACCCTTTAAATCTCTCACCATGTGCTGCGTAAATTCTCAAAAAAAACCCCCAAAAAACAAACCATGACTGGTGTTATAGTTTGCAGATGATTTATCTCTTTCTGCTCAAGCGGCCTGAAGGTCGACATTTGAACGAAATGTCTCAACGGCTGTTATGAGGATTAAAATTGGAAGTGCTGCAATAAATTTGACGAACCTCTCATAAATTCAAAAGAAAAAGGACGCGGTTGTACTTTCTGCCCGTTATTTATTGCTAAACGTTAACGGGCCTCGTTGATAAGAACACGTCGTGTCGGCAGACATGTTAAAATTCTTGTGGACGGTTGTAACAAACGCAGGTTCCCACAACCTCGTCCAATTCCTGACACACTCGACTTTGACAATAATAACTCGGTCAGACAAACACGCTCTGACAAGCTTGTTAGTATCTTGCTGCAAATTCAACTCTGTGCCGTTTCCAAGGCACCAGGTGTTTTCACTGAGGCTTTTTCTTTAATACATGCAGCCTTAATGGAGTCATGAATTATTGGGCTGCTGGCTCGGAGCGGAGCAGCAGCACTTGGACTTTCATTCACACACTTTTAACTAACTAGAGTTGATGCATTTGCAGCTTGTTGATCCCTGGCTCGTCAATAATTGAGAGATTTCCTAAATCGACCCCACCGAGAGTCTTCCAGCGCGGCCTGGAAAGCGCTTCAGATTCTCTCCTTAACTCCCGACTGCGGCCCAGTGGAACGAGAAATCCAATGAAAATCCGGTTCTGGGGAAACTTTGCTGACACAAGCAACACTTTTTTTTGTCTAGAGGAATCCATGTTCATCTAAAAGAGTTTTATTTCTCTTTATTCCAAGTGAAGAGGAGATTTCCTTGTGGGCCTTTAAAGTGGAAAACACACACACACACCAAAATCCCTCTGGTAATGAATCTAAAATATACTCAGTGTGCAGCAATGAAATTGAATAATAATAAATTCTTACATTTGTTGCCATAAAGAGGCTTTAAAATGTAACTACTGACTTCCTGATGGATTATGTTTACTTGAATTAGTCCTTTGAACCTCGGTCACCTTACTATCACACACAACCTCGTGTATTTTACTGACATTTACATGTAACTCTCCCATCCCCCCAAAAAGAATTGGAAACACAAGTAAAACAATTTTTAAATCTGTATATTCATATTTTTCTAAAAATTAAAACACATTTTTAGAATATTGTTTTCAGAAGTCAACTTGCATCATTATACTGTTTAAAAAAGTCAAAACAACTCAGGCCTAAACTCGTTGACATAACCTTGTTGAGGTTATAGGTCACCGAGGTTAAGAATCTCCTGAGAGATCCCACAGGGCTACATTCTTGGATTCCTGCTTCTTTTTTTTTTCATTTTGTCTGCTTTCTTTTCATCTGAATTGGATTGAATTCAAGTCTATGCAGATGACCATCAAGTTTATCAAGAAAAATGGCCCACGCTCCGGTCAGTCCCTGACATCAGGAGTTTGGGATTTTCTGATCTTTAAGATGTTTGGAACGAACAGACATAAAGGTTTACATCTCTGGAACAAAATGAGAGAACTAAAAACAAAACCAAAACAAATTTAATCATTAAAATGAATCCTGTCCTAAAACTGGGCAGCCAAGTAAAGATAGGATCTTATTTTTACCAGTTGAGACATTTGGCAAAATTTAAACCTATTTTTTTTCTTGAAGTGTTTTGGAGAAAACATGTCAGCAACTTTATGCTTTACTGTACACCACCTGGTCAACTTTACTGGTTTAAAGGCGTTTTTATTAATAAACTGGTATTGGTATATCAACCAGATTCTATCTATTGTTCCACCAACAAGATGCTTTGTCAGGATGACAAATTTTTGAATTTCAATAAACGATGTGTTTCTCAAATTTGCAGCCGTTCCACAGGCTTTGACGGCTCAGTTCAAGTAAATCGGTCTCATTTCATTTGAAATTGGCCGAGGTGGTTTGCAACAGAGAGAGTTGAGGTCAGACGCTCACACAGCTCCGTAATCAGATCCACGGAAGAAGCAGTGGGTGTGTGCGTGTGTCTCCGAGTGAGTCATATACACAGTTTTTCCCCCAGGGACAGACTGATGTTCCCAAGATTGTCTTCCAGTCGAAGCTAAAGTCTTTACGTAAAGGTTACTTGCCTCGTACTGGGAAGAGCAAAACGAAACGGGACTCTTTGTACTTTTTAGTATTTACCGCTCAATTGTTCCGATCCTGATAACCCAGCAATGCAATTTCCTGGAATGCTGCGCTTTGAGCGCCTGTGGATTCAGACGGTTCTGATCGGGTCTAATCATTGAACGCGTAAAACCTGGGGGAGTTGGGGGAGCTCTCTGTATTTGTAGCGAGGCATGAAACATCACAGGCCGAGCGAAGGGGAGTACAAGGGGGATCATTCGGATTGATTGGGGGCTGAAAATTCCCCGTCTTTTCAGAAGCTTGCACCGCAATGACGATCCTTCGGTGTACGATGATTATGTATGTCAGCGATTGTGATGGATTTGCTAATCTTTCGCAGGGCCAGGTGGGACACGGGGGTTGATCGGTGAACTTCGGCCTCCCAATTATTTCCCTCTTTCCAAGAGTGGCTCATCAATGCTTTAGATAGGAAGTGTTAATATTTGACAGAGTGCAGTGCAATGCAGCAGCACTCTGCTCTCGCTATTGGGGCTTTAAAGATAAGCCGTCTGAACTCGTTGCCTTGTCTTGCGGCCTCATCTTTACAGCTCTGTAACTGGCGTGGCTGCATTACAGTCTGGAGACTTGACCTAATAGAGGAGGAATTCATTTTCTAAAGAAGCAGAGGCACAAAAAAAGAGAAGAATCAAAACTATTTTAATCCTTTTGACAATTCTGGATATGGCTGCTTGCTTTGTGGGAAGTAAGAAGATGATAGAAAAACCCGAGTCCAACTCTCACACTGTTGATCACAGATAGAAATCCCCTTTTCTCATATAACGTCAGAGAATCAGCTGATGAAAGCAAATGGAAGAAAGAAAAACATTGATAAAATACAATTCGAAATGCAACTTTCATTTGTTGATTAATCTTAGTGAAACAAAGCGATTCTCTCGCCTTAGAAGACCCCCAGGAGGTAGTAGGGTTTGCTCGGGGCAAAGTCCAAGTTTTCGCTCTTACACAACACGCGTTGCTCCATGAAACAGATAGGCTGTAAAGCAAACAAGCGCTGCCTGTGAGGGGCATTTAAGGTTGAAGAAGTGGAGTTTACAGAATAAAGCAGTGGAATTCCTCGACGCGTTTCATGGCCAAGAAAAATAAGAAAAGACTTCCAAGTTTGACTTTCTAGAGCTGTCAGGCCTTTACATTTACTTTTTAAAATGCAGAGGTTCACCATGGATTGAACGAACGAAAAAGTAAGGATTCAAGAAAGGAAATAGAAGAAGGTGCGGAAAAGGAAGGATGAAAATACAAAACAAGGTTTAGATGTGTAGGTACGAGGCATAAAGAAAGGAAAGAATGAGTCAATGGCACATTGAACAGAAACGGGTACAAGAAAGGAAAAAGGGATGGAAGGGAGGTGGAGGGACAAAGGTCACAATGAAGGAAGGAGAATTAAGTAGATGAGGAAGGAAGCAAGAAAATAGGAAGGAAGAAAGGACTCATTCCATAGACAAGGGGGAAAGGAAACAGAATCGGGAAGTACGGAGGTTTTTTCCTGAAATCTTTGGTAAAATAATCTTCTGGACGATGTGAGAACTCTTAGTGACAGTGAAGAGATCCATGTGGCGCCGCTGTTGCTGTAGCGTCACATGGTCACAGTGTTGTTAGTGACCATGTGACACAAACAAGCAACAACGTTCACAATCAGGATCCTTTGTCCCCAAAACAGCCTTCCTTCCTCAGAAACCTTTAAGAATGACCGATGCTTGCTACAAAATCAGACTTTTCTCCACCTGTCGAGAAATAGTTGTGGTTACCAGTAGGTTAGCACGATGCAGCTCCATCTTCCACAGCTTGAGCTGCTTTTGCTCATCTGATCCCGTCAGACCAATGGTTGGCCTGACATAGAAACCATGCAGTGCGGACGGCGCGGTCCTCCTAGGAGGAGCTTCGTCCTCAGAGGCGGAGCTAGGTCCACCTTGCCGTTTTGCACAGCTGAATGGTTGCCAACGGGAGAGTGAAAAATTTCTCAAACATGCATGAAAGATTCAAGGCAAGATTCCTGGGTATGCCTGGTAGCATGATCTAATTTTACACAGTACTGCTCCTTTAATGTGACGTGCTGATCATAAACTGAACCGATAGCATCTTTGTGGATGGAAACCTTCTAAATTATTGCAGTTGTACCTGTTGCCGGCGTCAGAGAGTGGATTTGACTTTTCAAACTTAACTTACCATGAGCTGCTAATAGCGGTGACAGCTTGTGGTGTATGAAGAGTCTGTGTTGCTGCAGGATGTAGCTCGGCAAGTTTGCAGTGCAATCAAAGTTCAGCGTGAAGGGGGCGGAGGAGGTGGAGGCTGTGACGAAAACTCATCAGGCCAAACATGGCATCCATCCAGCTGCATGCTCCACGACGCAATGAGACAGATATGTAGTATGACAAACGGTGTGTGTGTGTGGGGGGATTCTCAGAAGCTTCATTTTATTTCTCTCTCTGTTAAAAGGAAGGGATATTCCTTCCTCGTCGAGCGTTCCCTGCTTGTCGACAACGAAACGACTGAGTCTGAAGTTTCACTTTGGCCTCACGCTGCATGACTCTTCTGTTCAGACCCAGACGCGAAGGCGTGCATGTCACATTCTGCATGAATTGGCCCCAAACTTCTTTGTCAGGTTATGATAAATGCAAAGTTTCAGGTTGAATGTTTTGTTTTTGCTCTGATTTTTTTTTCTTTTAACTAATGGCTACATTTTAAGGACATTTCAATTCCAGTGACTCGAGCTTCTTGTCTTTATCTTACGCTTTTCAGAATCAGCAGCTTTAGTTACGATGTAGGATGTGGTTTCACATGTAGTTTTGTCAAACATCTATTTCGGTACGGCCGAAAAACCACGTCATGCTAGCGCCAAGACTTTCTCTTGAAAAAAATGAATTGTTTCGAAATTGTCGTGTCTCCATGAAGCAGATTTGTTTTTGTAATTCCAATTTGCACCATTTTCTGGTCGATGGAAGGTCAAAGGTTGGCCACAAAACACCAAGTTACTACAAAGAGGCTTAAGGACAACAAAGCGGGCGTCGCAGAGCTCTGATTTCAGGCTCTAGAAAATATGTGGACAGAGCTGAAAGGTTTTTGTTGGGTGACCTACATACTTAACTCTGTTACACCAGTTCTGAGAAGATGAAGGCAAGAATTCCCAGCAAATTGTGAGAAGTTTGTGGAAGGAAACCCAAAATGTTTGAGCAGAACCAAAAGTCCCTCCTCTGATTGGTCTGACATTCAGGTCCAAACTGACTTAAAGCAGGAAAGTTGGATATCAGAGGTTGAGGGGGAAAACACTAAATAAATTGTGAGTATATTTAAAATTAGAGAAGCACCGATCCGATATGAATATCTGTGTTGGTCCTGATATCGAAAAGATTCTATATCAAGTATTGGTGATCTATTGGCTGATCTATTCAGTCTAATTCTATTCTTTTGTGAAGCTATTAGTGTATTTAAGTGTGCTGTACTGGTGTATAGTTGTCAAAAAAAGTTGTAATTAAGTAGATTTACGTCTGTATTTAAAAACAAAGAAACGTTTTAATGTTTCTAAACGTCAGGTATCGGTACGTCGCTATTTAAAATGTGAAACAGCAACTTGAAATCATCAATAACTGTATTGAGATGGAAGAAAAAGGAGAAAGGTTTTTCAAAATAGTAAAAGAATAACATTTTAAAGTTTGCATTATGCCCCAACACTTTGATAACACAAAATCAATTCAACCGTTTGCCTTTGAAAGCACCAAAGTAACTCCAGTCTGGCTGCTGCACATAATCTCCTAAAAATTTTTTTGAAAGTTTCCAAGTTGACACCATTCCAGTTTTTCTCTTCCGATGCACCTCAGCTATGCCAGTTATGGTAACTTTTGCAACGTGAGGGAGAGGCATCCAGGTGTCTGTCAGAAAAAAAAACAGAAAAAAAAACTGGTTTGTCAACATTTGCATAGTTGTAAAACTCCACTGCACTCTGTAGCAAAAGTAGAAAACGAGGGAAGACTGGAAGGGAAAAAACCCGTCAAAATCTGTAGACCGGCGTTCTGACTGTGGCAAAGATCTAAGATCAGCGGCAGGCGGCTGAAATCACGTACGATGTTTCACATCAAAACAATCATTACTCAACGTTTTGAAGGTTTGAAGCTCAGATATTTAGTTTGATGTGCCAGTGAGTTGAAACAATCTGCCTCAGGCCTCAAGAGAGAATATTGTAGCAACTTTTGAGTCGGTTAAGGGGATTTCAAGAGATCTCGAAACAATTTGGAAATCAGACATTCCAAAGTTGCCACAGCAAACTATGACATTTAGACCAGTCGTCACGTCTAATGAATTATTTTAACACCAGAACAAGACATTCTTGGCATAAACCAACTGCAGGAACGTGGAGGTGAAAGTATCGTGGTGTGGAGACGTTTTGCTGTAACCACCAGGGATTCTCAATCCTCACCATCCCATTTAAATGAAAATGCTATGGAGGGATTTAAAACCCCTCAGGTATCTCACAGTGGAAAGAGACGGTCATCAGATCGATGTCAGAAAATGGTCGATTGCTACAAAAAATGATTCAGCCAAAAGCATTAGGGTGTGCTAACTTTTCTATCAGAATATTTTGTTTTGTTTAGCTGAGATAGTTTTTTTTTTAAAATCAGATTATTACATATCTGATTTATATGTAATAATAAATTGATATATAATATATCAATACTATAGATTGATATATAAATCAATCTATAATATTTTCTTAGTAAAAAAGAAAAGTTGGCATAAATGAGTAAATATGTATAAGTCTGGTTTAATGCTAAATTGTGCTATTTCTGTGAGGCTATCTAGAAGTAGCATCGCTTTATTAACTAAAATACTTTGAGCTAATATCGCTGATCTTTTGCCTCCGGACTCCTTGCTCACATTTCCAGCCAGGCAGGTTTCCAGATGTTCAGCATATCTGAGGTCAGGGCTTTCCAAAAGGTCAGCGTGTGTTTGAGTTCGTTGTCCTGTTGCAACACTCAGCAACGTCAACGTTTCAACCACACTGGAAAAAAAATGACTTAGTTTGTTACATGTAATCAAATTAAGGTTGTCAAATGAAGTAAAGTATTATAAGTATTAATACTTATATTCACGTAGGTAATGTTAATTTGATTACTTGTAACAAAATAATCTTTTTCAAGTTGGATCACCTGTTGAGTTCAAGAACTTTAGTGCTGAGGTAGAAAAGAGCCTGGATGCTTCTCTTAGTGCCAGTTTAAAGGGACAGAAACGTGGAAAAATCAGTCATGACTCAGTGGTTTAGTTAAACACAACCGACCGGGTCAGACTGCATCGGACTGCAGCAGGTAACTGTCCGGTTTCACTGTCATGCACAAGCAGATGTTCAGCACAGCCTGCATGCAACTCAACCTGATGATGAACGTTAAACCAGGCTGTGGTTTAATGCAATGTAATCTCCAGGTTTTCCTTTTTAAGGCAGGAAAGAAAAACGCAACATTTTCATCTCATAAATCTGGAGGCCTAAAGCAAAGACCTAAACAGTTGAGACGTTTCCTGGTTCTGAGCAGGTACCACCTGTGATGATGCATCTAATAAAAGTCCGGAGAGGAACAAGCTGACTAGTATCTTAATTAAAACAAACGCTAGCATTACGATACGGCAACTAATTTAAGCACAAGCTGCAGGAATGGTCACATACTGAGGCACAAATGCAACTCGACAATTATTCATCCCCTTCTGGATCACCAATGCAAAATGTCATTATTGATTTGATTGTAGTGATGCTAATGTAACATTTAAGTTATCAATAGGTTGATTTTACATTATTTCCAGGGACTGTAGTTAAAACCAGGACTTTTAAACAGTATTTTATGTTAAACTGCATCTTCTTATCATATCTTCATTGCATAGTCACAGTGTCATTTTACCTGCTCCTGATCTTCACACCAAAGTTCATTCAGCAAATAAATTAAACACTCGTTTCTTTTTTAAAAAAAAAAAAAAAAAAAAAAAAAGTGTTTTATTTGTTGTTTTTAAACAAAGCCCAATACAGATTCAAAGCCAAACTGAGGAACACTGGCAAATATCAATCCAATCATGTGCAGGACACAAGATGAACAGGGAAAAAAAAAAATCAATCATACAACCGAGGCAGAGAAGGTGCATGATGTCTGTGATCTGAGGGAATAATAATGAAATGAAAGGTTTGTGCCAGCAGCTGTTGTGAGGTAAATAAAATTAGACATATGATAGATGTCTTTAGTACTTTTATAAATGTGATAAAACCCAAAATGTGCTTAAAAAAAATAATTTAATTTCAGATGAGCAGTTTGGTCAAAACTGCGTGTACCATCGCAGAAACAGTTTCCTGCCTCCGGGGGAAAACAGATTTACACCCAGCCTCTGCCGGTTTAGACGTGTGTGTGTCTGTGTGTGAGAAACATGGGAGGTAAATCATCTGACCCTCGTTGTAATAGTGAAAATAGAAACAATCACATTCTGGTTTCCCAGCTCATTTTTGTTAAGATTTTAGATTTCATAAAACGCATCACGCCGACGAGCGCTCTGATTGGTCATTTGGGCATGTACCGATTTCTGATATAAACTTTAAATAACATTTTTTTAAAAAACGAGGAAGGAAAACTGTAGTTGAGCTGTTGCCGTTTTTTATTTCGGGCTCGCGCCACTTTTGTGCGGCGCAACTTTGAAATATGAAAAAAAAAAAAATTATTAGTTTCTGAAATGAGCTGATCCACCCATGTAAACATTTTCTGATACAGAAAAATATACAAAGTGTAAAATGTAAATTGATCTTCTATTCTCTCATATGGGAACACATCTATTTTATAACAAAATAAATCTCTACTGCTGTTTGGGCGGCGATATGGGCTCGTTCAATCCCAACCAGCACCGTTCTCCTCCTCCAACACGGGGCTTCGCTCTGCTCTCTTCACTGAAGCAGCTCAAACACTCAAAAGGCTCTGCCTGAGAGGAACTTTAGTTTGAAGCAAAACAACAAAAAAAGGTAATAAAATACTCATCTTTTCCATCTGTATACCAGCTGTTAAAGTCATTTACAATAAAGTGTACGTTTCTATTATTATTCTTTAAAAATCAGAAGCGTTTTGTACTGTAGCTTGGCATTTTGAAACGACAAAAAAAAAAAAATCCTCTTGGATATTTTTTTTTTTTTACACAGGAAAAGATACTTTTCAAGCGGTAAAACAAGCTTATATTGTGGGTTTGCAACAATTAGACAATTCTTAAGTACAAATGGAGAAAGAATTGCATAGCTGATCAGAAGAGAACTCGACAGGAACTGATCCTTTTTGGTACGGTGCACTTTGTTTCATGACTTTGCACAATTTCACATATGTACATGAAATAGTAAGTCCATTCATAGTCTCCACCTCGTCCCACACCTTTAAGATCAAGTTTGCTTCTGCGCTCTAAAGCTCGTCAGCGACAAGGCTGCAGGCTTTTTCCCGTCTCCACTCTGCTCTTACAAGTTTGTAGGAGTTTTTTTTATCAAACCATTAAGAAAAAAAAAAAATTATGTGTAAAAAAAGAAAAGAAGAAGAAGAAGAAAAAAGTGCCATTTTGCTACATTTTCAGCTGATCCATGGTCTGCTGCTGAGCAGATAAACACAAGCTAATGTGTTCCAGCGTCGCACCGTCTCCCGATTCTATGAGTTTTGGTCACGTGGACAGTCCGCACAAACACACACATAGAGGAAGGAGGAGAAAGAAAGAAATGCACGTTGATGATGCGAGGAAAAACAAACAAAAACCAAAAAAAAAACAAGCCGTAGCCGGTGAATACGGTTCTGTTTCAAGGGTTTGACTTTGTGGTGTAACATTCCGGCTGGTAAAGCTTCGAAAAAACGAACAAGCACCGTAAGGGAAAGGCCTCAGACGTCCTCCTTAGCAGTTTCTGCTAGATTCTGTGCTCCCACAAAAACAAAAGAAAAATTGAGAGATCTACATTCAGACTCGCCTCAGGTTTTACGGCAAAGTCACTGAAATGTTTCAGGCTTTATTGTGTCCTTTTCCTCCGGTTTCCAAGTCCGAGTGTCGGAGCGCGTCCGTTCTGTCGTTTATTGTTCATATTTGCTCAAGGAGTCCAAGATGTCGTCTCCTCCGGCTCCAGCCAGGTTCGTAAACCTGTGTGTCCGTGCGGGGAGGGGAAAGTCCGGTGTTTGGGGTTCCTCACCGTCTCTGCTGGGCATACACCGGATACGCTAGCGTCACGTTCAGAGAGTCGTTGTGCTGGACCAGAGACGTGTGCTGGTAGTGGAGTACGAGTTCTTTCAACGAGCCGTACAGGTTGTACGGCTCGGCGAAGCCATAGCCCGACGGCGTCTTGTTGATGACGCAGTGCTTCACCTCGCCTTCCACGCTGCGGAGGGACAGAGAGGCAGGACAAACGGTCACACACTTGTCAGGAAATCTAATCACGACAACTCTGATCGTAGTTTTATGAATACGTACACAACGCTGCAGGCGTAGCACCCTGCTTTGCTGCTGTCCCGAACTAGGAATGTTCCATCTCTCTTGCCTTGGAGCACGGCCTCGGCCTGGAGCCGGTTGATGTTGCCCAGTCTCCAGCTACGTTCGTCGTGATGCGGGAGGTCTTCGTCGTCGTCCACCATCGAGTATTGACTGAAAGAAAACCAAAGACGTGATAGAACGTTAGCCGAGTGACGTTTTCTTGTCGAGGAACGTTTTCTGCGTCGTTCGGACAGGGGGACTTACTCTTCAGTGTTCTCGTTCTTGATTCCAAGCCATTCGTTGAGCTTCTTCTGTCGGACTCCTTTCTGTGTCAACCACCTGTCGGACAGGAAGCAGATCCACATTAGACACAAAGAAAAAACAAATCTATCAAGGTACGTCAAGGTTACAACACACCTCGAAAAGAGAATCCTAACCCTTGATGCAAAGTACTTACATGAGGTACTGGTCTCTGGTCTTGCGGAGCTGGATGAGGTCAGGTTTGATGCTGTTCATCCTCTTGTCGATCTCTCTGTAGTCCGCCGCCTGCTTCTTCAGGTCTTCCTCCAGCCTGCGCTTGCTGTCAACGATTTCACTGATCCTCGATTTCAACTTTTCATAGTTACCCATGATTCTGCGAACAAAAGCGACGAGTTAGCGCAAAAACATCAAAACGCTCCGTCGGAAGGCGAGCTAAAAATGACCAATCTTCGTAGCGTCCTCACCTTTGGATCTCCTTGTCGTTGCCTTCCCTCTTGAACTTCTCGATGTACTCTTTGCTGTACCGCTCTTGCGTCTGACATTGCTCCTCAAATATCTTAATCGTTTCGTTAAAGGCTTCTATCGCTGTGCGTTTCATTTGGATTTCCTGCAAGATGAAGCGCGATTTTAAAATCCAAATCCAATTTCCGCGGTGAAAGTACTGATGCCAGTCGGGAGTGAGGCTGCGTCTCACCTGTGACGTTCTGGTGTATTCCTCGTACAGACGGTCGTACTCTTTGTTCTTCTCTTGGTACTGCTGGTGGTATTCACAAAGCTTCCTCCCCACAGCTTCGATGTTGTCTTCTTTCACCACCTGGTCCTGATGACGGATTTCAGAGTTGTGGTTAAGCTCCCGTCAAAAAAGGGAAGCGCTGTGACAATCCAGTGGGCTAGCTTCCCTACCTGCTGGTGTTTGGAGACCGGGTAAAGCAGCTTGACATCTAGCTTTGGGTTGTACTGAGCCAGAGACTCGTTCCGATAGTGGTTGATGAGTTCCACGACGGAGCTGAAGGTCAGCGGATCCGAGAAGCCGTACTTTCCGTCGCGGTGGAAAATCTTGATGAGCTTGTTGTTGCCTCCTTTCCTGCAAGCAAACAAAGGCGGTAGAAGAGTTAAACCAAGAGTGGGACGGAAGGACAGAAAGGCGGAGGAGGACGGTTCGACTCACCTCAGCGTCAGAGTGTAGTCTCCGTGCATTTTAGTCGAGGCGTCCCGCACCAAAAACGTACCGTCCGCAGTGTCCCTCAGTTTCTCATTGACTTCCTCCCGAGAGATGTCCCCCCAGTACCATTCGGCGTCCTGAAGAGCCATGTTGTTGTTCATACCGTTGTTAGTCACAGCTGTGGACTTGGGTGGTTTTGGAGGTAGAGCTGTTGGCGCAAAAAAAAAAAGAAAGAAAAAACAGGTTGAATTCCTGGTGTCTCGGCAGCAAAATTTACTTTCCCCGACTTCTGCTATTTGAGGCAAATCAGACGTTCTGCTGCAGGCTTATTAGCTCTCACTCATGCCTCTCTTTCTCTCCGCCCCAATTCATCAAACTGGGATAATGAAACTCTGCCTTCTCTCCAGACAGCGAGAGAGTGGGAGGAGAGACGGAGCGCAGCGTGAGTCAGGCAGAATGAATTTCATTCAAGAAAGGAGGCCGCCTATAAATATTCCTCGCTGCAAAATGCGGGAGCGCATCCTTCTGAGAAAGCGATGCGCACGGAGGACTTGAAAAAGGAACGGTTGAAAACAGACGACGCACGCAAGTTTGAAATCTACAGCCGTCACCGGCGAACGAATCCCCGTCGGCCGGGGCTTTGGTGTGGGATAACCCGATTCTGCTTTATAGATTTAGAGTCAATAAATCTATGAAAGTCAAAGCCAACGGAGACTAGCAGAGATTGGAGCTAAGGTAGTTGGCTATTTTTAACCCCACAAATCTGCACTGCATCAACCGTTCTGCGGCGGCGGCGGACCTTGCAGAACATCTCTCGCCTGCAACTAAAAGCAGGATTAACTTGTCAGATGCCTTCTGCAGTAACAAAAAATAATTGCATAAAACAGAACAGAGCAGGTCTGAGTTTCCCACCTCATCTAGAAATGACTGGAAATGCCTCCTCCTCAAACACAAACCAGACTGAATGAAAGCAAAAAGGAAACAACAGCAGCCCCAACAGCGCAGATTCCTCCTTCTCTCCAAGGCAGAAACACTTTTAAAATCGCACCATTCCCAAAAAGCCATTAAGAGGCAGCCTGCTCGGTAACGTGTTACATCACTCACCGCAGCCAATCACACAGGGGGGTCAGTCACCAACCGCTCCTGCATCTTTCATTTCCTGAGAGTGATGAGGTCATTCTCTGAGCGTATTTCCTGCCGATATACTTTACAGCGCTGCTGCCGAGCAGAATGGGATCAGACTCTCCGCTTTGCAGCTAAACTAGTAGGAAGGAAATAATATAAAAAAAAGCTTCCCGTAGCTCGATTCATGCTCTCCCTCGCGCATCCCTGTCTCCCTCTGCCGAGCCTGTGCACTTGCTCTCCTGCAGGTTCGCTCGCCCCCCCTCCCTGCGTGTGTCGCGCGGACGCTCGGCCCGTCCCACTGCTGGCACGCGGACAAAGCCGGCTCTGCTGCTGCAGCACGTACGCAGCTGAATCATAATGCCTCCTCCTCCTGCCCCCCCCCCGTGGTCAGCATTAACCCGGGGTTCTGAAATACGTCCTGTAATCCCGCAGCATGACACTCGACGTGACGGAGACAGCCTGCCAGGTTTCCTTAGCAATGTTAAAATAGAAGCAGCTTCCTGGTAGAGAATTAGGGCTTCAGAGGGAGGGGGAAGACGGTTTTCATACGACCAGATTTGCTAAGAGGAGATTCTACTGATTTATGAAGAAGAAGAAGAAGTGAGAGATGCTCAAGAAGAGAGCGATTAGTTTAATAAATGAAAGAAAATAACAACGTACAACTAGTATGATTAGTAAGATCTGCTGCTCTCCCCACACCTGTTGCTGCACACTGCCACTCAGCTGGCTGAAAGAAACTTTCCTTTTGTGACAAAAAGTTCAATAGAAATAAGTCCAACTCTAAATATTAATAGATAACATTACTTCATACCTGAATCGGTCCCAATATTGGCAAAAATGAATTCTAGATTGGATATTGTGACAATGCGGACAAGGGCAGATCTATTCAGTCTAATTCTACGCTCAGTGGTCCGAGCGACTTCGTGATTTATTTTACATTGTTTTGTATTCCTAATTACATTTTCTGAACCATTTGAGGATTTTTGTGGCAGTTTATTTGTACAAATCTCATGTTTGACCAAGCTTGTGGGTTATTTGAGTGTGCTGTACTGCTGCAGTTATCAAGTAAATTTGTTAGAAAAGAAAAAAGTTTTTAAATAAGTTCAGCATTGTTTTTCTGTATCCATGCCTCAGACAGCAGCATCGGAAGTGAAAAAAGTAACTTTTGCTTTCCTGTTTGAAATAAAAGTAATTCCATCTAGCAGTTCTCGCTCCAGGTTCCTGTGAGAATCTCACGCCAGCACACCTTCAGACGGGTAAAGAGTCCTTTTACGCTTTAAATTATTTAGACTCTCTCTCGAGACGGCGCATCTAAAAATAATGTGAAGGTTTCAGAGCCGGTGTGGACCGGAAAGTTACTTATGCAGCTGTGTGCCTGAAGCAGGTCTGAGTGACGAAAAAAAATTAAATTATATCTTTGTGTGGTTTTTTTTGTAAGAGTTCGCAGGTTAAAAGTAGAGATACATCCTGGAGTTTCAGAGTAAGAGCGTCAAACTCACGCTGTAAGTTGTGCATGTCTCAGTGGATGAAAAGTCCTTTCTGAAGCGTCTCTTTCAGGTCCACAGGTTGAATTAAATCCAGTTCGACGGAGCTCCGTTTCATAGTTTGGGCTGCCCCCCCCCCTCCTCAGGTATGAGGATGCGTCTCGTTTTAATTCTTTGAAAAAGCTGCGGCTCTGCGCGCTTCTTAATGAAATCCAGGTAATCCTCTGGGCAGGTGCTGCATGCGACCGGGCTGAGTGTATGACTGACTCGCTCGCCCCGCTCCGTCTGACTGAGAGCGTTCAGCTTCTGCTCCGACTCTCCCTCCCCTCCCGCCTGCTGCTGCTCCTCCCCCCTGCCCCCACAACGTTTCCTTTTCTGAGCCGAGCCCGAGGCCTGCTCACGTGGAGGCGGATGGTTAATGATTAGCAGTAGCTGCTCCGGTGTCGCCTTGAATCCAGAGTCTCAGGTTTCTGTGGTCACTCCCTCTTTTTTTTTTTTCTTCTTCTTCTTCTTTTTTTTCCTACATGTTTGTAAAAGGACGAATGGGGTAGGCGTTCGGTTTTATGATTAACTTGCAAAAGTTTCAAATATTTGCTGACTGAGCCCTTTGAGGAGGCAGGACATGTGGATATCCAGGCGGTGGGGAGGTTAGGTGGGGTTGGCCGTCTTCAGTTAACAAGAAGCGCTCTGTGGTGCAGGCCGACTTTCCAGCCAACCAAATCTAAGTGGGCCTTTTGACGCTTACTTAAAATAGGCCAGCAGTAACTGGGAGGAGGCATGCAGACACCCTTGAACACACACACACAGACACAGGTCATTCACAAAACACACACAATCCGAACATGTGTGTTTACAAAGTAGGCTCCCCTCGTCTCGGTGTTTGCATGAGCCAGATGACTGAAACCCGGCGCAACTGAGCGAGTCATGTGCTTCAGACGGGCCGCCGACGGCCGGCTCTCGGCTGAACCGCTCAAACTCTTTCTGGAGCAAAGAGTAAAAAGAAAAAAAAAAGAAAAAGGTGCTGGCCCCTCCCCCACCTGCTTCTGCAGACCGACAGCCAGCTTGGGGGTAAGATGCTATTGCTAACAAAACAAAACTGGTGTTCTCTTTATCTGTGCTACCCGTAAATCCGTCCTACCTTGTGGTAATGCGCATGCACACATCGATGCCACATCACTTACTGCTTACTCAGCATTTTTCTTATAACTACGTCCTACCTGTGGAAGTTTTGTTTCATCGAAGATTACAGTAAGCTTTATTTTATACCAGGCTTTCATTAAGCTGCTGCATTACTTCATGTTTTTACTTTACATGAAAGGCAGCTTATAAATAGCTTTAATTTGCCATCTGCAAAGTCGTTCCCACTGTAAACAAGTCATTGTTTGGCGGTTAATCAGGACAAAATATGTTGTTTTTTGGGTTATTTTGTCCCTATATTTTAAAATTTTTTAGTTACACTCTTTTTTTATTATTAAACTTTGCTAAATAGATGTTAGCGATACTATGTGGGATTGAAGCTGTGTAATACCCATGTAATATTAGTGTATATTAATCATATCCTATAATTTCAGGAACACAATGCGCAGTTTGGTGGACACATTGTGGCTGCATTTGATAAAGTCTGTCATACATCGTATTAATGCACAAAAAAGAGTTGCAGTGATCTGTATTTGTCTGTGTTTAATTTAATGCCAATAAAAACATGTTTCCCCTACCTGATACTGTTTTATTCTTACACCTAGGGATTTAAAAATATTTTTTAACAGGTAGGATATTCTAGTAAAAGGATTAGTGCATAAATATGTAGCTTTTCATTTTGAACGGGTGGTTAATGTTATCCAATATATTTAACATTAACACAACCCGATATAGTTTTCTGTTTGTAAACATGACGGTCTGGTCCCAAAAAATGCGATGGCGCCGTTTCAAAGCTAAAGCTAGCATGCTATGAATAGCAGAGCAGCTAGCCCAACTAAGCTAATAGCTACCAGGTTGCTAAGTATGGCAAAACAAATTAGCTGCCATCTATTCTAATTTTTTTTTTTTTTGCTAGAATCTATGTATATAGAAATGAAAAAATATAGATAATTGTAATTTCCAGGTGATACAAATTTTGCTTATATTTCCTGATTTAAATATCAGAAAATATCTGGCTAATATGTAAAGCATTTTGATCATATTTTGTTTTTAAATGTGTGTAACTAATTCACTTTATTGTGAGAATCATATATATTTTTTTATTATTATTTTTGTTATAGGTTTCTATTTTGAAAAGGTTTCTATTGAAAGCTAGGCAGCTAAGATGCATCTAAGAATTATTTTTAGTAATCCAATATTCTATCAATAATTTTAATGATTAGTTTGATAAAAAAAAAATTGACAGTTTCTTTATACAATAATAGAAATATCATAAAAGGTGCAAGCAAAAAACAAATAACTCATCATTTTATTGTCTAATATTCAAAACCACTGCTGAACCATGAGAAGCTAAAACTATTGGGTGAAAAATATTTACAAAGGTTTTTTATCTTAAATATAATATCTATATATTTTGTGCATTTTTGGCTTAATTACCTCTTTGTTCAGCAAATTGACTTTTTCAGTCTGTACATACCAGTTAACCTTTATGCGTTGATTAAACTAGTCGTCTATTCACCATGATGAATCTGGTTAATCGTTTCAACCCTACGACCTTCCAAATACAAATCTACAATCGGGGAACAAAAAGCATTTCCATCCATCCGTCCATCAAAATGCTCTTGCAGGTGCAAATTACTGACAGCAGAGACCAGGCTAAGCACAGCCGTGTTATAAATAGCCCCAACAGGTAATAAAAATGCTTAACCAGCCACGGTCGGTCTATGGTCCGTGGGCGAGCCAACAACAGCGCTTTTAACAAGCCCTGTAAAAACATAAGTGTCACACGCAACACACTGCTGCCTCCTACCACAGCAGCTCTCTCTCTCTCTCCCTTTCAGCCCCCCAGACCACCGCCGAAACTTTAAAACTAAGTTCAGTTTCCAGGCTGACCGTGAGAAAATAGACCCAGAAAGACAAACCGCAAAATCACAGAACAGCCTGCAAACTGGTTTAATCCGGTTGCAATGATAAAAAAAAACGAACGAACCTGACATCCAGAAAAAGCAGGTTTGTAATGACGCATGCTGTGAAAAAAAACCTGCATAAACACTAAGCTTCCTATCTCAAGTTACATTCTTCAATCTAAAATTGCTAAATTATTCCTCAAACAGATTTGATAGCTTTCAGGAAATGTAAGGTTTTATTTCATTTGAGTTTTCCATTTTTAGGCATCAGAAGAAGCTCAGATCTGATCAAACTGAAAAATATGAAACATTTACGCTCTGCCTGGATTACTTTGCATTACACAGATTCGAAAAGCAGAATTTGAGGAGCGAAATATTCCTTATTTTGCTAGAAAAACATCTGAATGCACTGGAATCTAAACGAGACTCATGAAAAACCCAAAATAACAGCCGGATTTTTCAAAACTGCGTTGAAATCCTGCAAGAAAATTTGACACTTTCAATTCAAATGCACCTAGATGTTGCAATCTGCTGCAGCTGCAGGTCCCAACGCTTTGAGTAGAGCTATTAATAGCTCAGCTCTCAGTCAAGAGTTGTGCAGCAGTTTAGTGCCCACAGGGAGCTTAACGTTCTGCACCGCCTAATAAATAATGCGCCCATCTCTAAAAGAGGCGATGCAAAGTGCGAGCGCCCGATGTAAAGTTAGTAAATGATGGATAACCGGAGCCGGTACCTGGAGCTGCTTGGCTCTCGCTCCACTCACTGGTCACCAGCACCTCAATGATCTTGATGAAAGCATCCAGACTGGGTTCGCAGCTGTGGGAGGGGATAAAAGGGCAGATGTGGGGGGTTAAAGGTCAAGTCTCAAATGCAATAAGTGTGGATTTTTTATTTTTCCGACGAGTGATATTCACCTGGTGGGCTGCTGTCTGAAAAACACGGGGCTGAAGATCTCGCCCAACGATCTGGCGCTGAGCTGGTTCTTGGGCGCGTTCTGGCAGACTCTAGAGAAGTGCCTGAGCAGACACTGCAGGGCGAGCCAGTACTGGGGCGGCAGGGTTGGGGAGCTGGCGATGCGGCGCAGCAACTGGGAGCATTCCTCGGGGTTCGCTGCCTCTGTCGGTGTGGGAAAAAAAACAATAAAAAAACAAAAACGTTCGGGTCAAAAGAAAATGAGATGAAACAACTGGGAGCGTCTCTGGCTGAAGAGCGACACGAAATGAAAGTGTGATCTTCAGACAATGAAGAGATGGAACAAAAAAAAGAGAGAAAAAAAAAACAGTCATGCAGTTTGTCTTGGAAACCGCTGAGAGAGTGTGCGGTTGAGAATGAACATAAGGTACACTAGCAGGTGATTGGCTGCCTGGCGATGGCAGAGATAAACTTTCAGGCTTGTTTTAGTTCCTATTAACCACAGATATCCTGTTTCTGGCCATGTGACAGCAAGAGAATGCAATGCAACAGAACACAATGCAACAGAACGCAGTGAGGTGCGACTTTTCTTCTTTTTTCTTCTTCCATTTGCTTTGCAAAAAAAGAAGAAAAGTTAATTCAAAGTTGAAGAAAAAAAGCAGAGGAGAAGCATGCATGATTTGAACTTTGCATGTTTTCAATTGATGAAGTCAAGAACCCAAAAGGAGAAGTGGCAAGAAGATGAGTTTTTTTGTGTTTTTTTTTTTTCTTTCCATCTCACAGAACGTGTTGTACAGTTTGGGGACATCACGTCAGCGTTTCATGAGCCACGCTTCGAGGTCGTCTGTGCAGCGAATGAACGCTACGTTGGGTCGGCGCTCACCTTTGACGGCGTGGACCATCTGAGCGTGAAGGGCGGACGGGACGATGGGCTGGGGCAAATCCTGCAGGTACCTGCGCAGGCTGTCGCACAGGGCAGGCAGCTCCAGCTGGTCCAGCTCGGCGGCGGAAGGATCTGAAACGCAGCGGCTTGGTTTGTGAGAAAACCGCGAGCTCTTTGAGTCGCTAACGTCATGTGTGTGCAAACACAAAACCCCTTTTATTTTCTGAAACTTCCTCTGTGTGTGTACCGGTCTCGTTTTGCTGACTGGAAAGTTACGAGGTTCACACACACTCAAGCTGATTAGGACATGGGGAGTGGAAAAAAAACAACAAAAAAACAAAATAAAAACATTCTTACCACAATCATAATACTGCCTGACTTCGAGTCCACCTCCAGCGGTGAACGTTCGATACAGAGTCGGGTTATCTACACCTGTTAAAAAGGAGAACATGGACGTCACCCCGTGTGGTTCTGCCAAGCTGGTCACCGATCGACTGGGATGTGAGGGGGAAGGCGGGTTGTCATGGCAGCCTCACCTTTCCTCTCGATAGCTTCCAGGAGTCTGGTCAGCAAGGGCGGGGCGGTCTCGGGGAGGAAAAACTGCTCCGTCAAGTCCGCCAAACAGAAGCCTGAGGAGACAAAGGTCAACAGAGGGAAATATTAAAATCAGTGGCTTTATATCAAACAGATCTTTCACATGTGACAAGCATGGTGTCTAGGGTGACTAAAATAATACGAGGCAGCAGCCTTGTGTAAACGTAGCCCTAAAGATTAGTGATCAGCTAGAAAACTGAATTTGGATTATGGCAACCTGAATACAGACGTTCTAATTGTCCTTTTAACAACAACTTTACTCTCAGCAATAAAGAATTTGCACAAGACTTGTGGCTCTCTGCAGCTTCTACAAACTTATTGCAATTTCTCACTGTAATGCTCTCCTTTCTTGCATGAAATCCCCTAAAATACATCGAAGTTTGTGGTTGCGTGTTCAAGGCACCGTTTCTCTGAGTGAAAACACAAAAGCTCTCAGGGGATTTCAGTAGGCGCAGTAATTCTCAAGGTGCACACTCACGGACTGTTTCTCCGTTATGCGAGATTTGGGTTATTCCTGCAGTTTTCACACTTGCGTTTTCAAAAAGGCTTCTTACAACTCTGTGTCAAGCTAACAAAAATGCAAGGAAGTCTTTATTGTGGCGCCACAGTTCAATTTCCCCCAAGAAAAATGACGTTTGACACTCTAAACAACAACAAAAATACAGATAAATCAGATGGCGGTGATTTTTCTGAACCAGCTCAGGTGTTTGACCAACAAACCACTCAGAGGCTTCAAAGGCGGCAGGTACATGGCCGGAGAGCGCCTTTCAAAAGGTGAAAAGAAAAGTCTGATTCAAGAGCAGGAGGGGCTGAGAGCTCAAGTCAGGGTTTGGTGGGTTAAGGAACTAAGCAAATATCCTGTGACATGAGGTTAGCCAGGTCTCTGGGTATTTTAGTTCTTTACTTATTTTGCCTTTAGAACTTTGCAGCCAGGTGCGGACATGAAAGGATGAAGGATTTGGCCGGGGTTTTTATTTGGATTTTGTAAAGGCATATTTTGGAAAAAAAAAAAAAAAAAAAGTAAAAAGGGATTTTTCCTGAAAGGCTCGACTGTTTCAACACCGAGACTCCGGATCGGTGAATGGAACCTTTCTCCAAACTGTATTTTCCTTTCTGCCCCTCTTAAAAAAAATAAATTAGTCAATTAAAAAAAATCTGCCTTTAAAAGAAGAAAACGAACAAGTGCAGCTCTCAGTAATGTATGATAATTATCACAGAGGCATTGCTTGCTTCCAACGAATGCGAGGGGGTCGGGGAGGATGGGGGGGTTCAATTGGGCAAATAATGAACGGCTTCGACCGAATCCACATCCTGAGACCAGAGGGGCTGGTGGGTTGCGTGTGAAGAAACTGGATTACTCAAGTCCCTCTGACCACATAACACACAAACCATCGTTGAGTACAAGTGGTCATCTGGAAGACATTACTGGAAATGCAAAACCAATGGGACGGGGGAGGCGGAGAGGGAGGGGGGGTTTCGGAGAAGTTGCAAACTTTTAGATGGAGCAAAGTTTCCCTAAATAAAGATAGAAGACATGCGGTGCCGCCATCTCTCACCTTGGAAGTGTAAGCTTCTCCCCAGTCCTCCCCCCGAACAACAAGACATCCAACACGGATCTCCTCCCGCGGCCAACCTCGTCTTTCCGGGAAAGGAAACCCTAACCCGGCTGCTTTCCCTCAGATCAAACCCATAAAAATAACAGCTCAAAAGAGGAGAATGAGTCGCTGAATGCTTAAGCAGGGATCCAAAAACTTTCCAATCAAAGTTGCAGATGAGCTTTTCCTGCATATTTTCACGCACAGATCTGCCGCTTTGCTCCAGCCAAGGTAGGGCGATAACTGCTGCAACGAGACGGATCTTCAAGATGATCCAGGGTCTCGTGTTTATTGTGGGGGTGCAGGGGCATGAGTGGCACGGCACAGACTGGAGATAGAATTGCTTCTTAGTACTGTCAACGGCATGACGGTTTTGGCGTCCGTAGAAACGTATTGAGTGTCCGGGAGGCAAAACATGGCAGAAATGCTCTGAGCAATCGCCGACTATTCCTCAGACTATCTGATGATAGACGAGCCTGTGCTGGGCATGGCTTGTAACCAGGGAAACACAAAGAATATGCTCAGTTTATTTGAAGTTTGATAATTGTTCTGGCAAAATAAATTGTCCCAGGGTACAGACACAATCGGTTTAATTATTTTTACAACTGTTTGATGTGTCGACGTCTTTGCTCAGGAGGACGGATTGGTGCCATCAGCTGGCCTTCTGTGGACAGAGAACTGAATTATCTAATGCAAACTCTTCTGTTGATGCATAATTTATAATGTTAATGTATAATGTTGATTTTTGGAAGTGTTAAGTAGGTCACATTATTATTTTTTTTGGTATTTCTTATGATGTATGAAACAGGTTGTTCTTTTAAATGACTCAAGATTTTTCATGAATAATAAATAAAGCATCATGTTATATAACATTATTTCACTTCACCTGTATAAATGAAATAAATAGGATTTGATCCCCACGTTCAATATAATAGATATTAGTGCAGTGGTTCCCAAAGATTTTCTTCTGAACCCCCCTATGGATTACCATAAAATCCCCCCAAAAAAAGAAAGAAAAAAAAAAATCAACTGGGCTCACACATCGTTCAACCAGACATAAACCTAAACACATATTTTATTTTCAAACTCCACTGAAGCTTATTTCATACTTTGCAACAAAACAAACTGCAAACCATCTTTACAGTGAAACACTTTTGTATAACTTTTTTTTTCTCATTCATCCATACCGCTTCCCGCGCCGACCCTTCAATGCCACTGCGCCCCACACTTTGGGAACCACTGGATTAGTGCAACCTGTTTGTCTTGTAAAATGTGTTTATGTGACATGTTTTTTGTGAAGTCGGTGCTTTAGAATTGAACCAAACTGACCTGAAAGTTAGTTAGAAACTAATCAAGTTTTGTTATTTCAATTAGAAGAGACCATTTTCTTCTTTATTCAGACAGCTTAAATAGTTGCATGGCAGCACGGTATGAAACTTTATTTAGCTTTTTGACTAGAGACTGTTTCTGCAGCAACTTGGAAAAGAATAGCAAGGCGACGGTGGCCTCCTAAACATGCCTCTACAAGTGTGCATGTTTGGCCTCAGTCAATCAGCAGTCAGTCAGAAAGACAGACAGACTGAGGAAGTCTTTGCAGCTGCCACTCGTAGAGCTGCGGTGTGCTGCAACGGGGGGTTTTTGTGGGGGTACAATCTCACCAGCTCAAGTGGTATGTCTGCAATGAACAAAATGTAGACTGTGGGCAGAGGGAGCCGTGAACTCACTAAAGATAGCTCACTAGTTGGGATAAATTTAGAGAGTCTGCTCTGGTAACTACCATTTTTCAGGTTCCTCCTGGTTTGGAAGAGGTCGGATGCGACTCAAGAGTTGAAATCAGAGGGCCTGTGCAACAGCTGAAACAACCGGATGTGCAAAAAAATGTTTCAAAAGATGTTCAAGACTTCACTGGAAACTAATATTACATGGAACATACTGCTTAGAATCTGCTTTAACCACAAAAAAATGATGCAACTGTGATGCACAGTAGAGGATATAAAAGGCAGACAATGTCTCCTCCTGGTGGAGAGAAGATGCAATGCAGAAGAAAAGGAAGAACCAATAAGATCTTCGTTGCTAGAGGGTGAAAATTAACCCTCTGTGTGCATGTGTGTGAAGACTCACCACTAATGACGACTTTTCAAAAGCCAAATCCACCATAAAAAGTCTTACTTAAAATAGAAGAATAGAATGATAGGGTCATATATCCCAGAATGCATTGATACCGATGCTTCCTGTTAACGCCAACAGCTTTTGAGTTAAGACAAATTTTATTACGTTTTTGCAAGATTATTGCACAAGTTTAAGACCCCATCTGGTATACCCGACAGCATCAGATCAGATAGCAGCTTGGTTTTACAGCTCTACAGCAACAGAGTGAGCTATAATCTTGATGTTTTGTTTGACCACAACGGTTTTTAAAAGATAGGCTGCCTCTGAGACGTGCTGAAGGGGCATGCTGCTGCGCACTAATGGCTACAAGCCTGTGCATTCAGTAGAAGTGTGCAATGCTGTGTGAGCCAACGGGAGGAAGGAAAACATGTGGGCTGAAAATAAAAGTGTTTAGGAGGAGCGGAGGTCTTTTTTTTTAATGCATTTATGCAACGCATGTCCGTTTTAGTGCTATGCATAAACCGTTTTGGTGGAGCTTCTCTGTATCTTCCAGATATTGTCTTGCTCTAATCTCACCTCTGTCCTGTTGCTCTCCTTCCAAGTCCACCAAACACACACACACACACACCCCCACACATCGTCCCAGGCTTCATTTCCTCTCCTTCCTAATCCTCCTGACAGACATGGACTGACTCCAGTAAAGAAGATTTGCCAGTTCAGACTTCAGTCCTCGCACACAATCAGGTAATGAAACGGCTATGCACACGATTCCATGTTATGTCTCGAGTGGATTTACACTCTAATGCAATTTGGTGGGGTGTGTGTGTGTGTGTGTTGTTGGTGGGGTGGGTGGGTGGAGGGAAAATATTAAATTTACAGCGGTGATCTTATTGAGCTTCAGAATTACATTACAGCCCAGGACAGCAGTTTCGACACACAATGGGTTCATGTGAAAGTGTTCCTAGAAACGAACGTAACAAACAAGCTGGGGGGTGCAACCGTGTTAGCATGTTAGTACAGTTCAGCAAACACTGAAAGGATAAGATGAACGTTTATTAAACATGTTTTTGTTCTAATCAGATCTCGGAAACAGTGAAGAGCCAAAAATACATTTAAATCCAGCTGGAGTCCAACGGATTTATCACAGTCAGACTCCCAGGACGTAAGCTAACATTTACCAACGTTACAAAGACTTAAAGGGCCGGTGTTATACGTTTTCAAGCACATGTTGCTATTTTATTGCGCAAACAATTACGAGTGTTACTTTCAGTTCTTATTAAAATAATGTATAGCCTATATCCAATTAGACTTAAAACACCTTGAAATTGGGCTTCTGTCTCTTTAAGAAGCTCCTGCTTTGTCTGACACACCGCCTTCAGGAAATCATCCTGACATTACTCCATTAAGTATTTAGCATTTTATGAGTGTTTCACTGAAATGTAGCTCCTATAATGAACTCAGTAGATGCTCAGTTCTACCAGGTGTTTGCTAATTGCTGCTGGCTAGTCTGAAGGAGCTGAGTGGAGAGGTGGTCCTCAAGCTCAGGAGCTTGTAAACTGCAGCTCTGGGGCGGAGCTTTGTGGAGAAAGGCAATGTTTGGTGAGACAAAATGTTTAGTCAATCCCGAATGGTTGCCACGGGAGATTCAAAAACCTCTTCAAACATCCAAGAAAGACTCATAGCAACACTCCCAAAATGTTTTGGTTTTTTTTGAGGTTGGTGTAATGTTATAACGTGATATAAAGCTCAAAAAAGTCAATTTTACATAATACTGCCCTTCAGCCCAAGGAAAATCAACTATATCTTACAAATAGCAAAGAATAAATCAGTAAAGCTAGTTATCCGCCAGTGTAAAGCTGCCGAGGCGAGAGTTATCGTTTTATTTTCTGGTCGCATTCTCCACTGTTACTGTAATCAGCAGTTAACACAATATGGATTCATCACAGAGCTATTAATCAGTCTACCGTGCAGTCTAAAGCATCAATACACTGCTTGCATTACAGCAACAACAACAAAGATCATACCAGGACCGTGTGCTGTTCTCAATCTGCTACTGACTTGAACGATGGTAACAATGTGTGACTTTTCCTTCAGGGGGGGGAGAAAAAAATATAGCCACTGCCAAAGTCGCTAAACACCATAATTTACAAGAATTAATAAAAAATAAAGTGACTGTTGAATGGAGCAGATGTCAGGCTGAATGCTAAAGAGGCCCAGAGAAGGAGAGCTGCATTAGCTCAATCTGCTGCTATGTGGAGGACCGACCCATCCAAACACCCACCAGCTCCCTTCAGTTGCACTTTTTAGCAACTTTTACAATAAACACAAATGAAACTCGTGCTTTTTTTTAAAGATAGTTTTGGTAATGTGCCAATGCGACAGAAGGCGTTGAATATTTCCTCAAACAAGCCAGAGCATGCCCACCAAATCTTGTCACAGCATGCACAGCAGCAAGCAATCACTGTCCTCCAGCATTTACACCAAACTGAGAACTAGGAAGTTAAAAAAAAAAGAAGAAAAAAAGAAATATGGGTGTCGCCTAAACACAGAAGTTACCAATGTAACTTCGGTGGTGACCTTTGAAAAAAATAAAAATAATAAAAAAAAGGTTCCACGTGAGACCACTCCGTGTTCCTTCCACTCGGCGGGCCCAAACACATGCATGTTGTCTTAACTCAGAGGCCCCGGCAAAGGAGCAACACTTTATAAAAAAACAGACAGAGAAGAAGAAGAAGAAAAAAAAAAAAGAGGTAGTGAGCTGGAATGAGCCGGAATAGTTTCCCAGCCCTGCCCTCCTCTCCTCTCTTCTCTTCACATCTGCTGCACTCATGTAAACTGCCTCCTCCCCCCGTGGCTCAGAGAAGAGAGGCCCCCTTTCTAAGCCTCAACTCTCCACCTCCTTTGCCCTCGCAGAGCTGACTGTAGGCGCTATGAAAACATTAAAAAAAGGGAGTAGAAGGAAGGAGAAGAAGAAGAAGTGAAAAAAAACTGGTGTAGGAGGAAGGGAGCTGGATCCCCTCAGTGGTGGCGATAAATCACAAACACTCTGGGAGCAACAGGACCCTCTTCAAAGAGCCCTTGAGCATGGTTCCTCCCATAGCCCCCCTCTGGCTGCCCTATTCCCCTCCGCCTAGCACAACGCTCTCGCTCTTCCTCCCCCCTTCCCCACCAACCTCAGGGCGGCACCTCCCCTCGCCGTTCCTCTCCTCGCCCGGGACACAGAGACTTTTCTTTTTCTTCTCCCTGCGCTAAAATTCTCCACTCACTCCAGGCTCAGCAGCCATTCCAACACCGTGCCCCCCCCCCACCCAAACGCACCCCGGCAAAGAATTTCACAATCGCACCACAAAAAGAGCAGAAACTGGAAACCTGGCAACTGTGGCGACTCTATAGGTGCGCAGTGAAGTTTGAGCCGCCGCCTCCTTCAAAAAGCCAAAAACAGAGACCGGTTTTAATTGCGCTTCATAGTTGCGGCCGGCGCATCCCCCCACCCTCCCTTCACACTGCCAAAACATAAAATCTTACCAAGGTTTTTTTTTTTTCAAATATCTTAGCACACTTGAAATAAGAAAGCTAACTGAAAAGTAATGTTTCAGTAAGATACAGCAGTTTGTTTTAAGTAAAACATTTCCTAATATTGATGAAAAAGTGATAGCATTTCATTCATGGGAAAAATATCTTGCTGTAAGTGAAATAATCTTCCTGATTTTCATCAATATTGAGGAATTATTGACTTAAAAAGAGCTCCTATAGCTGCTGGAAAGTTATTTGTATAGTATTTGAAATATACCAAGATATTTGAAGTAGAAACTAGACTTTTTTTTTTTTCTAAACCCCACTTGGTAAGATTTTGAGCTTTTGCATCATGTTACGAATACTTCTAAGGTTAACAAATAAACTGTACAAGTTTCAGTTACAAAGCAACTAAAAACTGAAAGTAACCAGGTAAAAAAGTGAGCAACGAGGGGGGAGAATAATAGAGGAAAATGTTCCTTTTGTGTTGGTTTTGGTTGGACTGATGGAGAACACTGGGTGCTTTCTCCTCACATGCTCAATCGGTGACATTGTGTTGTCGTGATAGCCACAAATTCAGTCCAACAACGGACACTCTGTGCAGCATTTTGCTTTCTTTTCTTAGGAAAAGAAAAAAAAAGAAAAAGTCCCAAGCTTTTCATATTTGACGCTTGTGGTTTTGCTGCTTCACCGTTCGCACTCTGTGGATCGCAGGACGAAACCAAACACGCCAAATGACTAAAACACAGTTAAGAGGACTGAATAATGAGATCATTCATTGGACTTTTCTGGCATTAGAATTGTTGTGGGATTTTTTTCCCCGTGATGATATTAGAAATAAATTAAGTAAACTTTTGGCTGCAGATGAAACACGGTGGTGGCAGCATCATGCTATTAAAACCTAAATTCAAGTCAGAATTTGTGTCACAATTTGGAAAAAATTGGCGTTCAGATGTTATCCGAGTGAGTTTGTTTACACAACAATGTCAGTCTCCGCTTTTGTATAACTAGAAGAAGCATGTTCCTAAAAAAAAACTCAAAATAATAGCAAAATGTGCTTTAAAAAAACTATCTGCATATTTCACACTATTGCTTTAAGTTTATGGCATAAAATACCAATTATTGACAGTTGCTAAGAAAGAAGAAAAGCAACAAAAAAAGATTGGGAGGTTATAGTTACATTAAATCAGTCTAGTGTTTTATTACCTCCTCTGTTTTTAAGAGTCTTGTAAAAACAAAAAAATCCTGAGAAGAGACTATAACTGCTTGAATGCCCTGATACCTGACCAAAACAAAACAAAAAACAAACAAAAGGCAACCTGTTTAAACAAAAATACTAAAAAAAAATTATTTTTTCCCCCGTTTTGCTTCCACTTACAAACCAACTTGCCTCAACATGCTCAGATCAATAGATCTGAGCTTTTTTCTTAGCATGATAAGGAAATTCCAATCTCCCACGATGGAGATTGAGAAAAACAGATGATGGCCACCATCCCTCTGGCAACCTGAGCTTCGCTCTGTTGAATTCTCATTCAGGGCTAAGTTCAAGTTAGCACTTGTACGTTAAAAAAACAGAAGCTCACCTTGATCCGAGTCGGAGTCCTCTGCCTTGAAGGAACCTGGAGCTACAGGTAAGGGTCTGAGCGGCCTCGGCTTGGGGGTCGGCGGAGAGATCCACTTCTTCCCCACGTACTCCACGTACGTCCCGGGGAAATCGCCCTTCTCCTGCGTGGTTTCGTTGATGCCCGGCAGCCAGCCGATCTTCTGCGGCTGCTGCTCCAAGCCGTCGCTGTAACCGAGGGCGACCAGGGCTCCCTTGCTCACCAGCAGGATGTCCCCCACGTGCAAGTCGATGTCCTCCTCCCGCTCCTTCTTGTACTCGTACAGCGCTCTGTACTGGTATCCTTCCACGCTCATGTTGAAAGGGGGTCGATTTGTTGTTGGTTTTTCTCTTTTTTTGTGACCTTTTGGCTACCGAAGACTGAACGGAGACGAAGGTCGTCTAGCTCGTCTTCATTCTCTCACAGATCCGGTCTGACGTCGACGCTCTGCTGTGCTCCTCGTGCGTCGCTGAGCGGCGCGTACCCATCAGTGAACGACCCGCAGCCGTGACGTTGAGCGTGCCTATCCAGACCTGAAAGCTGAGAGGAGAGGCCATGTTGGTCACAGTTTCACCAGACGGCTCCTGCCAACGTCACGCGTGTGCAGCATAACCTTTTTAGCCAAGTGTCTGAGAAACCATAAAAGTGGCGGTTAAAGAGGCAGATGCAGCGTGAGGTTCTTCGTAGTTTGATAAATGTGCCACGGTTTTATAGTGTTTACATAAAGGGAGTTTTTAAGTTTACAGGATGTAAAAGCTAGTGTTTAAGCTAAAAAATAAAAAATAAAAAAATAAAAATCCGAAAAGTACAGGAAGTTACTGTATTCAGTCTCACAAACTGTTTTCATTAGCTGTGCCAAGAAGAGCTTGTACTGAGTTAGGGGCAAATGAAAACAGACTAAAATGATGGTGCCTCTTGGTCTAAATCAGTTGAGATGTGAAGGAACTGGAGTTGAAACTTTGAAACATTGTGACTGCTGAAATGACTGGATATGACTGTATTGATCGGCGACGCTGCTAAAGCTCTTTTTGCTTTATTGTTTATATTTTACAAAAGCTGCACAAGAAATCTAACTGCAGCAATTACGAAAACAATACTTGAGTAGGATAGTGTATTTACATTTTTATTCTTTCATGCTCAGCATATATATAACATACATATCCAGCTTGATGGTCTTAACCTCTTTCTAACTCCCACATTTCATGTATGATTTTTGTAATGTGTATTTGATGTATGTTTTGTAATTCAGTTGATTTGAGCTTAAATATCACATTGTGACTAAAAAACCATCTGCATAGCTGCTAAATAAATATGTATAATCTACATTGTATATGAACAAGGTTCAGCCAGAAATGTTTCCAAAACACACCAAATTTGACGCTTTTATCAACAACCGATGAAAAGCCTAGGAGCCTACTGTCAGCCAGCAACAAGTGGGGGAGGGGGAGGGTTGCATTACGCTATGCATCCTGCAGCCAGATTAAGAAAAGAAAAAAAAGCTGATGACTTGCACTCTCTCTGGCATTTCCACTTTAATTGCGACAAAGGAAAATTACAGCCTTTTAGAGTATGCATAGACATATTTGAATTATGGCGTTCTGACATTTTTGCAAATATGTGGAGAATTTCAAGATTCTCAGAGTGGTATTGTTCAAAATGTTGGCAGGATTTCTATCATGATTCCTCACATTATGTATAGTAGACTGTAGATATACATATATAGGGCTGTTTGGACATAGATAAATATGTGTGGGATGATAAAATAAGAGCTATTGGAGCAAACATCCCTAATATGGCTATCGAAGAAGGGGTACATAAAGTAGAATGTACTTTAAATTTACAGAAGTAAGATAAATTATTGCTTTTTATATGTCAGATAATGTATTCAGTTAGTTTCTTTACCGTCTTTGTTTTGTACATACGGATTGATGTGTAGTTTTCTGTTAAAGCTATCAAATTTTTTTTCCCCCCCCAATTGTACTTTACTGCATCTGCCCTGGTTCACACAATAAGCACATAAAGGGTTGATGTATAAAGTCTTCAAAAGTTGTACAAAATGTTCTATGCAAATGAAGATTTCATCTGATTTGCATAAGCATCCCACAGACAAAGTAGAGTAAGGAAGTTTTTGTTTTGCTTGCGAAATGGTAAAAAGGATATAAATCATTTTATTTATTTTTTAAAGAAATAACTAAGTTAGAAATAAATGTTTTTTGTTGTTTTTTTTAAAATCCTTCACATGTCCGTGCATTATTATTATTATATATTTTTTGTTGGTGCCACTGAAATATCTCCAGGGCAGACCTTGTCATCTGCCAAGATGATAAGAGTCTTAAAAGTGAGTGATTCACTGCACTCCAGACTTCGATATTACTATGAACCGGTTTTTAATGGCTCCTCTTTACTGTCTGTGGCATGCAGAGCTGCACGGCTAACATTTAAAACACACGGTTCCTCTCACATGCGCCTTATCGCCTTCCTAACCTAGAAAACACATAGATAACCACAAGCAGTTTTGTTGGATAGTTTGCAAAACGTATTGCAGGCAAACTGGTGGCTTTTGGATAGAGTCCGAAATCGCCTGCAAAAAAAAAAAATGTTAATGGAGTAGTTCGCTAGCTAAATGGGCAAGAAGAATGAAAGGAGAGAGAAAGAGAGAGAGAGAGAGAGAGAAAAAGCGACGTATGAAAGTTAAGCAACGACAGAAAACAGCAAGAGCGCAAGGTAACTCCTTTTAAGAAACATTAACTACATAAATATTCGACTTTTGCTAATAAGAGCTAGGCGTAAACATTTTAGCTAGTTAACTTCGGGAGTTGGAAGAGCAGGGACTTACCGAGGGAGAATGCGATTCCAGCGAGTCCTCCTCCTCCCTCCACGCAAAATGGCTTTTAACTTCGAAAAACTACCAGCGAATGGAAGCCCAAACACATCCTTTACCTGCCTGCTAGTAAACGACGAGTCCCCGCGACGGTCTAAATCCGATTTAATGACTAGAACAAAGTGTTACGACACACACGCAGCCAGGCGACATAACGGCGCAGCTCCCCGTCCCGAACAAATGTTCCCTTCAACGTAGCCCCCCCCCTTGGCCGACAAGGGGGCGAGACCAGGCGTTGACGCTGATTGGTCGAAACAGCTGTCAACCAATGGTGTCATGAAATTGGACCAATCCGGTTCCCGCGAGAGTCGACACTCCCCCTTCTATGTTACTCTAGCAGGAAACATGGAGCGCGTATAGAAATTACATAACTACAACTCGTAGCCCCAAAGTTGTACGCCATTTGTCATTGTAAGCAAGAAGCACAAAGTAATATTATTATTATTACCTTCGGAAGTTATGAGAAGATTTAAAATGCAGCAGCAGATTCTGTGTGGCAGGGAGTAGATGTGAATTTGTACAAATAAAAGTGTGTCATTTATATCTATATATATAACTTTATGTATATCTCCATTTCTATATCGTAGATAGGTAGATAGACCTAAAAAACAAAAACAAAAAACAAACGCTTAAAGTTCAGGGTAACTTAAAGCTTGTAAGTCTAGCCAAAAAGTTTAATGACCTTATTCAACCAAAGCACCTAATTTGACAATTCTCATCACAGCACATCTCTGTATATATTCCTAACACCTCCATCACGTTAAAATCCAATAAAATACAGTAACAATTGTGTAAGTGGGAGAAGACTAGTAAATCACATTGTAAATGTTCCCATTTTACCCCAAGTCTCTATAAATCTGGATGATTCTGTTTTACTTTTATTGTATTTATGATTGATAAAGACAATTCACAACCAAAGAGCCAAGCACTGGAGGAGGGGGGGGGGTGCATGTAAGCAAGTTTATTGTTTTTCACTCTTTTCTGCCTATCATTGCATGTTTTTAGTGTACACAGTCTGAAAATGTTACAGAGAAACCATGAGGCTCATGACCGTGAATGTGGGTGGCCTAATTAAGGCAGAGAGAGAGAGAGAGAGATTGCTTGCAGAAATACTCCCATACTATCCTGTCTGAACTGTAAGCAGCTTTGTGCAAGAGTAGGCCCCTTTAAGTGTTCAGCAGGCAGTCAAAAGAGGAACAAGAATGGCACACAGCAGGATTGATGGTGTTGAAACAATCAGCAAAGTAGGAACTTCAAACTGTTGCTGTGGTGCCTTTGGAAACCCAAATCACACTTCTGATGTCCTCTCTGAGCCTCTCGAAATGCAGAAAACTTGCTTTTTCTTAAACACAAGCTCCGTTCTACAAGTTGGGTTTTCAGATAGCCAGGCAAAAAGGGTTTGGGCAGATATGTCTAGAATAATAAACTGAGCTACAGATGATGGAGTGATTATTTTGGCCTCCAGACCACACAGTATAATCTCCACCTCCGCCAGCGAAAGTTTACCCCCTCTCCACCTAAAATAATCATGCTCGGATGACCCATCTGCTGCTCTGTGGTTACACAAAATGCAACTGTGATCTCTGTTCCCAGACAAAACATTTATTGGATTTGCCTTTTTTAATATTGTCTGCCATACAATACAGGATTATGGATAAGTGTTTTATAAACTCAGTACCCACTATTACTAAATATGAGAAACCACACTGCAGTCATTTTGGAATTTAAAAGATAGGTACACTAAAATCAAAATATCAAGGAATCTCACATGGCATCTGAGGTTACTCTGTGTTATTTGGCAATTGTAAATCCAAGGAAAGATCACAGTTCCTCAAGGCTCCGTTCTAGGGCGCTTTTATTCAACATCTTTATGATCTCTCTAGCTAAGAATATGGGGAAATATTGCATCTCTTACCATAAGTATATTGATAACGCACAATTTTATACTCTTTTTTTATCACATGACAACAGACCTTGACAGTCAATTCATTTAGAATTTCTTCCAACTTAATGCTGCAAAGTTTTTCCACAACAATAGATTACTGTGATGGGGTCCTTACCCATCTCTTCAAATAAAAAATAGAAAATCCGTCAAGCAGTTGTTACTCATTCAAAATGCTGCTGACAAAGTCCTGAAAAACATCAGGAACATCTCACACTAGTCCTCCAATCAATGCATTGACTCTCTGTTTATAAAATGACAGAATTTAAAATCTCTTTGCTGGTCTGCAGGGTGTATAAGTACATCTGTATTATCATTTAGCCCTCAGCCTTTATCGTAGTAATCTACAAAGTGGGAAGTGGTCTTATACTGTATGCAGAATTCAGAATGTTGTGCAACACAGTCTGAAGTAGGTCAACAGAAAATGATGTTATAAATTTTGCAAAATGACTTCTGCCTTTCACTCACAAGATCTGGCAATAGCAAATTAGTGCTAAAACGATTCGTTTCATTCGGCCAAGCACCAAATGTGGCATTCTTCTGCTGAAACTTTTGAGAGCTGGGTTTCTCTTTTCTTCCAGAATCCATCAAAAATAATTTGGCTTTGTGGAATAAAGTGCTTTGTGGGCTGTCAGATGGCGGAGTTAAGCTGTGGCTGCCTGGCGGTGGTTTCCTTTCATGTCGTAACACTGGATGCGCCTCTTGTACAAGTCCTTCTGTCAGCATTGTGCTCCTTAAATGAACGTCCTTTGAATTCACATATTAGTTCAGTCTGTCGGCCTCTTTGGTTTTATTAATCCCTCCTCATTCCCTGTTCACAGCATCTTTTATGTTTTTGAGCAAGCCGAGAACTTTCACGTGGATTACCCCATAATGTTCACCGACATGAGATGAACTTCTGAAACATATCACCCACCAATGGCTATTCAAACAAACTGCTCTCCCCTTCAAAAACCGGAAAAAAAAGATACTTCCTCTTCATGCTTTGGTTCCCTTTTTAACACTGTAATAGTTTTTTTTATTCATGCTGGTTTGCTGCATCATCCTACTTTTGCTTAGCAGTGTTTTGAAATTATAAATAGTTATGCAATGAAATGTGTCATTTGTAGCTTTAAATAAAGCTGAAAAACTAACCCAAAAGGTGCTTTCCTGTACTTTCCACCACTCTCACCAAGACAGCTGAACATGACATTAAATTGAACATAATCAGAATGTATTTGAGATCATCCAAACACAAATTATATTTTCAAAGTCTTGTTTCTTTTTTTTCTTTTTGCCAAGGTTAAAACTGAGTCAATAGAATACAACCTTGTAAAACCCTCCTACTTGTCCTACGTGAGTCTCATACCGTGACTTAAACATTGGCTCCAGACGGACATTCTTATATGGGGAAGTTATGGGAAAACTCTCCCTCTGGAAAATGTAAACAAAGGTTTGAAAGAGCAACAATTCTCTCTCTCTGACCTTGGTATGACGACTCGTATTCATGCAGACGTGTCAGGAAACACTTGACCTGTGACTACGGGTGAGAGCTGAGTCAGTTGTAAAGGAGCAAAGAAGAAGAGAACGGAGAGAGACAGAGAAACGAGATGAAGAGAGACGGATGGACAATGAGTCACTGACCAGTCAACACACTGGACCAAGAAGCAGTGCCCAACACACAAGTTCGTTTCGCTTATTTAAGATTTTTAGCTGTACTGCTTTTTCCATTTTCCATTGTCTTGCAGGGTTGGGAGGGGACATGGGGGCTATCTCCAGCGGTCAGTGGGTGACAGACGGGGTATACCCAAGACAGACAGGGCAAAAAACCACACAGGGGTGTAACAAGATTTCATCTTACAAGATCTTGCAACCTTAAAACAGCAAAATATTTCTCGTTGAGGTAAATGCTATCTCGTAAGACCCTCCCAGGTGCGGTCGCTATGGCTTTGCCTGAAGACGTTGGAATAGAAGAAGCCCCAACTACACCTAAATCATTTCTATGGCAGCATTTTGGGATTTCCAGTTGGAACCACAAATGCAATAAAGTGACAGACAAGAAACGGCAAAGGTGAAAGTACTCCAAGTTGTTTAGATGCAGAAAGCATTGCTATAACAGCCGCTGGGTGGATGTCTAATGGTACGTTAAGCTTTAAAGCAATCACAGCCCACTCTATCAGCTGCAATTGAACTGAAAACAAATCAAACAATGAAAGATCAGCTTGTTGAGTTTGTGGAAACCTAAAGTCTATAAAAATGCAGAATAAAGACCTTTTCAAAGCACAGATTTGATCTTTGATGTTTTCTTGAAGGTAATATTAAAACCTCGTCCTGTCTTGTTCTCGTAAAATCAGTACCGTGTTTGGTCTTATGAGCTTTAGGTATGGTTAAACCCTTAGAGGTCAGTTAACCTAATAGTCACGTTTTTGGACTGTAGGAGGAAGTCGGCGTACCCGGAGAGAACCATGAAGAAAAACCCCAGACTGAATTTGTAAACCAGGACCTTCTTGCCGTATGGCAACAGTGTTACCAACTGAGCCACTGGTCAGTCCTGGATTGTTTTTATTCGTTTTAGTCTTGATTAAGCCTTCAGCCAGATAGTTTCTCAGATTGCTTATGGTTTGGTTCTGAAAACGAGGAACGGTCAAACATCCAGCAGCTTTCCACCCCCACCTGCGTCCCAGTGTTGTTTGATGGGGTTTAGATTTTGGATCCTGCCAAGTTTGTTTGCATTGCACATTTAATGTCAAATGACATCATCAAGCAAAATACACATCAAATATGTTGATCAATGTTTCACTTACTTCAAATCAAAGGCAGCTCTAAACATGTGAGTTTTTAGCCTTGAATTAAGGCTAAAAAACATCAACGCTGGTTTGCCTTGATTTCTTAATGTGTTTCAGCTGGTTTCCAGTTATCCGGAAGTTTGTTCCAGATAAGAGGAGCCTAGAAGCTGAATGCTGCTTCTCCATATTTGGTTCTGGGGTTGCATAGTAGATACTCAACTTCAGTGTTTAGATTCCATTCTTTAAAACTGAGACAGGGTGAGGAGTTTGCTAGGAAGTTAGCAAACATCCTAGCAAGGAAGTTAGCAAACATTCTAGCAAAGAAGTTAACAAACTTCCTGGCAAGGGGTCTTTCTCTCACATATTTTTGTTCTCAATAATTTCATAGCCATGACTCTTTTGCACTGAAGCTTAAATCAATCAGTACAGGCGAGTTTGCTACATACAGACCGTTAAGTGGTGCCGTTTTCTCTCTCTTTTAGTTTGTTGTGTTACTAATTAATACCCTCCATTTCTGAAACTCCTTCGTCACATCATGAAAGCACAAGCTTTCGTTTGGATGTCCTCTGTTATAAAAGTGGAGTCTCTCTAATTGTTCATTGACTCATCACATAAACTTTTTGCTGACTTTTCTTGTGAATCATTTTTAGTGAAGGTCATTTCAGGTGTTCTCAGGCTTTAGCTTAAACAAGTGCGCCAAAGCATTGGTGTTTTGCAGAAAATCAAAACAGTAACTCGATATTAGCACATAAATGTTGGCATGTTTGTGGTTTAAACTATTGACCTTTTTTTCAGGAAACACATTTCTGACTCATGCCTGGCAGAGTATAATAATGGAAAGTTAGTTATTGTTATCACTGGATTTAAGCAGCTCCTACAGAGTGTTTCCCTAAATGTTGCTCTCGAAGAGACCAGCCATGGTGTTCTGGTACGTCTACATGCAACTTTTGAATGACACTCTAAAATATTTAAAGAGTACGCTACTTCCTTTCCTTAAAAACTCAATGTTTCTCTATTGTCGAAAGAACACAATTTTGTAATTACGGTGTTTCCATTAAATATGAAACGCAATTAAATGTGTTTTTTTTTTTGTTTATGATGTGGACCCTGGGAATTGTAGCCATTGTTACGGCAATGGTTAACGGGGATTCAAATAAACAAACACAGAAAATCACATGCGTAGAAGCTTATTCACGCAATAACTCATTCAAAAGCTTACAGCACCATTGTCCTCCCCCCACCTCCTGCCATCTTCTTCTTTGCCTTTTCCGGCAGTGGTGACATCCGGCTGTTGATCACATGACTGGTGAGTTTTGAAAAATACGCTAATTTGGATACAGCAGAAAACCACCTCATCCATACACAGAAACTATCAAAAAACTTTTTCATTTTTTAAATTGGCGTTATTTTTTAAAAATATATATATATATTTCCAATTTCCGCAATTTTATGGATAATGGAAAATGCAGCTACTGTGCAATTTTCAGACTTTTGTGGCGGAAGAAAAGATTGGTGGATAAGATAAGATGGGTTTCACTTGTAAATAAAGTGACATGAAAACGTTTGCAAAAACTCGAGTCCTAATCCCTGCATATAATCCAACAAATCATCTCTTGTGTTCTAACCCTGTGTTGCTAAGCGGTGAGTCACACGATTTTGAAAGTCGCTATAACCTAACAAACCAAGGTCAGAGAGTGAAAAGAAAAAGAGAAAAAGAAAACGAAGTTTTATGCAGCCAACACATGTGAGCCGAAAATAAATTTAAAACACCCTCTAACTTCTGCCTCACATTAACGAGGCATCTTGGAAAAGAGCTCGGCGAGATGATTAATGGATAATGTTGGCAAGCTGTAGTGGAGACTTCTGGGAAATCAGTGACACAGAATAGGAGCCTGAGCTGTCATTTGGTGTTAGTCTCTGAGAAAAAAAACAAAACACACATCTCCTATCTTTTCTCAAGTGGTGACAGAGAAGTTTTGAAAAGGATAATGCAGAAACAAAGATTTTTTTGTGTGAAACTCTCATTTAAGTAGAAACTCTATTTTCCATGTAAGTGAGGCTTCTTCCCCTTGCAGTTTGACGAAACTTCTCCATTCTCACCGTCTCTTCTTCACGCAACCTCCCCTACGGCCGACACGTCCCTGACCAAAGAACATGTTGGTTCAAGCGTCTTCTCTGCTGCACGGCTGCATGCCGTGCAGGGCCAGAGGTGGTGACATGTCACAGAGACAAAAGAGAGATAGAGGAAAAAAAGAGAAAAGAAAATAGACCGCATCGTGTGGGGAGTGGATGTGGGGGGTGCAGCAGCGAGCCAGCCGGTGCTGGAGCGGAGGTCCCCCTGTTTGATGTGCACGCACGGAGAGGAATGACCTAGTTCAGCAGTGACATGTTTACGGCCGATGAGCACAGGCCAGTGATTTTGCTTTGCGGAGATTGCACCCTTGCTTCAGGGCCCTCTCATTTGGAGCGCCTGGACTTGAAATCATTCAGGGAGATGAGACATGCCTCTTGTTGGATGGAGCCCGAAAAGTCCTCTGTCAAGTCAGCGTCTGTGTCTTCTTTGTTTTTTTTTCCTTCTTTGGTGTGTGTGTGTCTCTCACTTTACTAGTCTTTCTATTTTTGACATGACAGCAGAGTGACGTGGCTTAGCGATAGGTTCAAATGTTTGCACTTGATTTGTATTAAATTCATCTCTAGATTTTGTCTCGCCCAGAGCACGATTTGAAGTTAGAGTCTGGTAATTCGGCAACTTTAAGTCGTGCATTTATGACATTTTGTTTTTTTGGTTGCCAGTCTTTTTCAAAGACTGGCAAAAATAAAAGTGACAATTTAAAGACTGTAACAAGTCCTGGTTGCAGCAAAGTTGTTATAGCTAACTAAAGCTAACAAAAATAACAAAAACTGAAATTGAGAAAACATTTTTAACTGAAATAAATAACAATGGTAACTAATTGGAAAAAAATATTACTATCATATGAAAAACAAACTAAAACATACTGAATTAATAGCTATAACATCATTCGTTTTCGTGTTTATGAATCTATTAATTAACCTTTCGTTAAATTATTGTGAAATTGAGTTTTTCCCTTCACAAAGGCAGTTTACGTCAGCTGTTGGGAAATGACGATAACCCACAATCCTCCTGGCTCCATTTATGTTAGTTTTCAAAATGGTGACAGTAAAAGTTGGGATATAACACTGGTCAGTTGGTTGTTCAACAATATTTAATTTTTTTTTTTTTTGAAAATGGCATCTTCTGTTTGAAAGTATTCTTTACACAATCAATGTATACATAATCACGATACAATACTTCGACCTTTTTGAATTCTAGACCTGAGAATGAAAAATCTAAAACTAATCCTATAACCAATAAAAACTAAACTAATCAATATTTAACTAATAATAACTAATCAAAATTAGCAAACACACTCTGAAGACTAATTAGAACTAACTGAATTTGCCAGCCAGAGCTGCATGTTTACACTTTATGGTGTAAAGAGCTTTACACCATAAAAACATAATACAGAAACAAAGTACGAAACAACCAGTGAACATCACATTTTGATCAATGTTCCAGTTTTTATGAATAAAACACAACTCTAAGCAGGTGGGATTTTAGCATTGATTTAAAGGAACTCAGTGTTTCGGTTACTTTGCAGTCTTCTGGAAGTTTGTTTCAGATTAGTAGAGCATAACAGACAGTATATTTGTGGCTTAAAACAGGGATGTCAAACTCATTTTTGTTTTGGGCCAAATCAAGGTTATGAATGCTCTTAAAGGGCCGGTTGTGCCAGAATGTATTGATAAAACCTGTTCTCAAACTGTTAAAATATCGACAAATTCTTAAAATTAAATATTACTGAGCATTTTTCAGTCCCCTCCAGGATCTCGTGATTCTTTTTTGTTTTTTGGGGTTTATTGTGTTTTTTTTTGTGTTTTTTATTTGCAATAAAAATATTTGTGCTTGTGGTATTAATTTGGAAACATTTGTAATGTTTGTTTATGATGGTAAATGCAGCTTTTTATTCCTCGCTGTATGAATAATAGAGTATAATCTGACATCAATTAAGGCTGAGGCAGCTTTTTAGTAAGTAAGAAGGTTTTTGCCAATTTCTGAGAAAAATCTCCAATAAATTCCTGATTATATACTAGCGCAAAAAAGTGCAGGAATTGGTTGACTTTTGTGTGAATTTCCACGATAATTCTCAAGAAACTGACTGATATAATTTGCAGTAAACAGATAAAAACTCCACTGATGTGATTGACATCATAATGTTTAAGCACATAGTGTTTAATCTAGAATCTAGAGGGCCACAAAAAAAACTACGACGGGCCGGATTTGGCCCACTGGCCTTCAGTTTGACACATGTCAGCCTTGACCTAAAATGAATTTGCAATCTGTAGGAAGACTTTGGAGCTCACAGACACTCCCTGTCTAATCTGATGGTCAAAGCAGGTAGAGACCTGCAGCTCTAGATGGACCAAAAAAAAGCAATTACATAACGTATTTTGTAATACATACCCATAAAAACCTATTCGGATTTTTAAATATGAATTTTTTTCCCCCTCCATACACTTCTCAGTTGTGTACTACTTTATGTTGGTTAAAATAGGTTTGTAATTGTAATGTGAGAAAATATGAGATAAGTTTGCAGTGCTGCTGAGCTCATTGATGTAGTAAATATTACCGTAAATATATATTTTTTATCTTAAATGCAGAATGTATCTAATTTTTGTTACAGTTTTGGCATAATCACTCCTGAGTGTGCTGTTCCTTCAGCAAATGGCCTATTTTTTGACTCTGTATTCTCCTGTTAACGATTAATGGATCACTAAATGAGCTGATGATTTACTGTTTCAGTCCTACTGCTTTTCTGATCAGTCAAAACGTGAAATGACGTTTCAACGGAACAGCTGTCGTCTTCAAACTTTGTCCGATAGCGAATTTGGCCTGTTGCCAGTGCTGGTCAGCTATCACATGTCTTTTCGTGGTATTTATTAATAAAGTTCTCTTACAAACAAATGTGCCATTCAGTGCATTTATCAGACTTGAGCTCCTCTGTTACTGTACAGATTCAGTTTGAAGGTGTTTTCCTGTAATAACTGCTACACAGCATGTCGCTTCAGTCCTGCCTCACACACCTGAAGCCTCTATTCTTACATGTTTCAGGATTCTCGATATTTCCAACTTTTGAATAATCCTCAGTACAGTAAAATGTTTGACTTCTTTTTGCTTAGAAATAAACGTGCAGTTGGAACGGAAGCAACAAATAAATGTCTTATTTGCGGTCAAAACTGACTGATAACACACCTTTTGATTTTGTTTTGTTTGACAAATATGGCATTTTTTTTATTGTCTATTATGCTCTTGAAGTTGAATTCAAATTATTATAGAACCTGGTAATACCATAGAAAATTTTTTAAAAAAGTGTTTTTTGTATATTTATTTTATTTTACATTCAAAACCTTTCCAATCAAAGGTGAGCACAGGGGTCTCTTGAAAAATAATTGACTTTTGAGAGATCCAGTAGCTGCACAGGAAGCTTTGCTAAGTGCCTCCACTAACTTAAATTATTTATTCCGGACGTGAGATAAATAGATCGGGCGACTTTTCCAAATCGAAAAGTGAAAAGTTTAGAAATCAGTCTCACAATCTGTCAAAATCAGCATTACTTCCAGAGGCGATCTCTGTTTATTTCTCAGGTTTGAACTTGAACTAAAGATTGTAAGAAAAATCAACACTTAGCTATAACACACAGAAAATCAGTGAAGTGGAGAGCTGCTCTGTGGGGGGAAGATGAACGGCTGCCACGGGAGATTAAAGAATTTCACAAACGTGCATGAAAGAATCAAAGCAACGATCCAGGTATGTTTTTGATGAGGGAATAACATTAAAACATGACGTAAAGCTAAACTTCGCGGATAATCTGTCATGAACGGTTTAGGTGAGGTGGTGAGGCAGACGCTGGAGACCCAGGTAGGATTTGGAGTGATGATGATTTATTGTAGAAAAACCAGGCACAAACAGTCCACAACTGTGGCAGCACTGCAAGCAGGAACACAGGGGCTAGAAGCAGGTAGCGCACAGCAAACGAGTGGAACGAACACAGAACGGCAAACAGAGATCCTCGGCCAGGCAGCACGACTAGAGCGGAATCCAGGGCTCAACGCCGGTAGCAACTGGTCATAAGGGAGGATAGAAGACAACAGACATGAAGGACAAACGACAAGCTTAGACGGGGACCCGACAGAGAACAAAGACAACGGAGGGACTAAATACACAGGGAGGTAATCAGGGAAACAAGACACACCTGGGAGTAATCAAGGGAGGACGGGACAACAGGGAGACTAATAGACACGGATAACTCGAACTAAATACACAGAAAACTCGAAAATAACAGAAAAACACAGAAACATAAAAAATAACCACACATAGAACACGGAACATGACATAATTACGTTACTAGAAGACATTGCCAACAATGCTTAAACCCACAACTATAGCATCTTAAAAACAGCAAATAAAAAAGTACAATTAAAATAAGTATCAATTATTTGCAATTGTGTTAAATCCAAATTATACTAAGTTATCAGTTAGTGGATCTAAAAACAATGTAACGCTGATCACATTTAGTACTGACCCAAGGCATAAATGACCTAAGAGAATATCAATGCTGTTAAATTTGATTTAATGTTTTCAGCATAGATAAATCAAAATATTTTAAATTGTTTAACATTTAAATGTAAGATTTTAAGGAACTGGCAATTTTACTTTCTAAAAGTTCAATCTTTAGATTGTTTTGTTACCATAGCTACAATCTGATGCTGTCAGTTTAATCTTTGAGTTTTAGCTGTTTGTTTACAAATACATCTTAGTAAACTACAATTATAATTGACTGCTTGATCAATTAAACTAGGTCCCCTCTCCCAGATTTCACCAAATCCACAGTGAAATGCTGTTAGTGGTGATGGTGTTCTTAGCAGTAAGAGAAGCCTCTAAATCAAATTCTGCTCAAGGCCTCATACAAGATTGGACCGGTCCTGCATGATGAGCTAGACCAATAGCACTACAAATCTCTGCTGCTGGATGTAGTGGGACAAACAGTAGATTGAATTTATGTGGCCTTAGTAGCTCTTCCATAGGTCTGGTCCGGTCTGTGGCTCTCCCCAGGCGGTGTGCCCTCTCGATGGTAACCAGGGTTGGGAAGTGTTCCTCCCCGAGGAGCCGCGGGATTAGTCGTTCCACGTAACCAACCATGTCGGTACCTTCGAACCTTTCTGGGATGTTTATAATTTTAACATTTGCTCTCCTGCTCCTGTTTTCCAAGTCATCCGTTTTTTTCCTTCATGAAAGTTATTTCCTTCTCCATTTTGAGAATGCGTGCTTGTGCGTCAGAGAGGTTGTCTTTGTTAGCTCCAATTCTGGGCTCCATTTCCTGTACCTGTTCAGCCAGCGTTGACAATGACTGTTCTATTTTTGTTAGGGATTGTTGGAAATAACCTGTTTTTTTTATTTATATGCCCAGTGAGCTCTTCTTTCGATTCACGGATAGCCTTCATCAGGGATTTCAGTGTTGGTTTATCTTGATCCTCCGCCATATTTCCCATGTGAGAGGACTCTGTTTTAAGCCAACAAAAAACGATTTTTTGCCCCGATTTTCCCCTTACAACAATCTCAGAACGTTGGATGTTCTAAGATTGTCGCTTGCAATTTCGTAACCTATCATCCTGCAGTGTGTGGTGTGTTATGGTAGATCGTCGTGGCCCCTCCGATCTAAATCAGGGGTTTTCCCCGACTGGAACAGCCTGTTGAATGTGACAGGTAGCCAATCAGAAAGCATGGATTCCCTCTGTGCTTTCTGAGGGAAAATTACAGAGGGAATCCCAAACAGCTGACACGGTTCAACCCAAGTCCAGTGGACATTGGAGATGATATATGGAAACAACATTAATGTTTAATAAACAATTCAGTTGGAGCGAAATCGCTACTGCAGTTGATAAACCCGGTAACTTTTCAGCTGTTCTTTGTTAACGTGACATAAATAGGTTATAATGATTTTCATTCAGTCAAGACTAGCCACATGCATTGCAGGTAGATTGTAGTAAAACATTGATTAATGTCTGGCTTTAAAATTTGTGAACTGGACTTGTAGCCATTATTTTGTGCCCATTGTTGGACACCACATGGCATGATTGAACCTGATTGAACCGTTATACCTAGGATTTCTGTCGGCTAGGTTGTGGTCTCTCAAGTTTTTAAAATGGGCCTGCAATCGGCCAACAACTCTAAGATAGTGTAGAGTGCCCTAAGCATTACAATAAGGAGATGAGGAAGGGAGGGTCAGTGGAGAGCACCGGAGTTGAGACTTTTTTCATTCAGTGTCATCAACAGAAAGAGAAAAAGGCCGGAGGAATAAAGCCGATAATTAAAATGAGCTCGATAGTTTTAATTTATCGTGTGATTAATTGATTTATTGTTTATCGCGACAGGCCTAGTTGTGCTGCACTTTTTTGTTGTCTATCAAATGATAAGTTAATTGCATTTTATTTTAATTGCATTTTATTTTCATTATGTAGCCATCAACTTTTTCTCTGCAGTAAGAATGTTTTTTAAATCAATTAACAATTCACCAATTGAAGTGATCGGAACCGAGCAAAATTCTGATCGTTACCTGATCCCACAAGCACTCCCCTCGGCGGGAGAAAAATCCTGCAGAAGCGAATCAGCTAAGCCTCTGGTGAACTAAAGTGTCCAGATCAGTGGTGATGGACAGAAAGTGTTATATTGATCAATAGTGAGCTACGCGATGTTCTCTGTGCGTAAAGTTGAAACTGTCTGCACACCAAGTGGTTGGATGCGCGTTATCACAGTCTGGATACAAAACCAGCAGACGCTCTCTGTCCTTAACAAAAGGAGGGTGAGGAGGGGATCCAACAGATTAATTCAGTTAAGTTTTTATTAGGCCCGAGCAGCTAAGCGCTGCAAAGGCCTATTGTATCTGTACTGTTTATTATTCTTCTTCTTATTCTTCTTCTTATTAGGCCCGAGCAGCTAAGCGCTGCGAAGGCCTATTGTATCTGTATTGTTTATTAGGCCCGAGGAGCTAAGCGCTGCAAAGGCCTATTGTATCTGTACTGTTAATTATTATTATTTAGGCCCGAGCAGCAAAGCGCTGCGAAGGCCTATTGTATCTGTACTGTTTATTAGGCCCGAGCAGCTAAGCG
>CAEFZY010021983.1:0-28559 GCA_903066815.1 Brachyrhaphis roseni | reverse complement strand
ACCCCAGGACAGAGCAAACAGAGGTGTGGGTGGGCCCACACACAAAGTCGTTTTGTTGGGTTTTGGTTGGGGGGTGGGGGGGGGGGGGAGAAAAAAAAAGGTGCTTCGGCAGAGAGTGACACGAGAAAACGGAGACGGGAGACCATGTGGAGGAATGTCAAACATGCAGATCCCTCTGGGGGTTTCGACATCCCTCTCTCCTCTCATGAATAGTGATGGGGGCAGGCCGTCCTGAACTGAAACCAGCGCACCCCGCTTTGGTCTCGGAGCAGCAGCCACAAAATTACTTTTGGTCCTCTCGTGTCTATTTCTGCGTTTCCTCTCCCCATCGCCGTGATTATACACATAACTGGATGGCTACATAGACAGATATCAAGCATGAATGAGATGCCGCATAATGATCAGTGAGAGGTGAGAAATGTGCGAGTACTGGAGTAGGAGGACGGACCTGGGATTTTAACAAGCCACGATCCCGCCGCTCTTTCAACAGTGATGAAACCCACTTCATTTGCACCTCAGAAGGATAACAAGTACGCGAGCCTGTCCTCCTCCCAATCCCCCGATGTGCCTTAGCCTTCACCCTCTGCTCTCCACTTGCTCCCCATGTCTCTTAGCTCATTCAGCACAGGGGATATCTGCAATTAAAACAGTTTTCAGGCACCAAAGTCTATATTTATGTTAACTGAAAGCTTTTCATTTGTAGTCACGCTGCGCTGGTTGTCTCCATCAATCCGTTATTTCAAAGAAGCCTTGTCAAAGCTGTCAAGATTTTTACTTCACATTAAAAGGCTCGCTGCAACCTGGCGGACTGTTAAGGTACCTGAACGTTAAGCCATTAAACCACTGATTTCTCTTAAACATTCAATATAGTCACACACTGACAGGGGCTTTCTTTAGTGGTAGAGAATATAAAGTGACTACGAGATTTCAGTTTTAGGACGAGCCGGGGTTTATTTTTTTCATTTGCAGAGAGAATTTCAAAAAGCCAAATCTGACTGGAGATTTCAAATCTCTCCTCAAAGCCTGTGGCAATGAGACATATTTGGGGCTGCTTAAGAATGACTAAGACAAATCAATATCTAAGTTTTTCCCCATTGTACAGTACAAGAGAGATGGCATGGGGACATGGGGGGTACAGCAAACAGTTTTATGGAATATGAATGACTTGTGCCTCTGTTTGTTTGCGCCCAAACTTCTGTAGCACTGTTTGTATGAGTGTAGGAAGTACACAGGAGTGGGTGTTGTGATGCCTGCTTGGAACAACTAATTAAAATGGTGCAAGTAAGTGTAAGCGAGCTGGTAGTTTGGGCCAGCTGTTCTTTTCTTCTTGCTGCTCTAATCCGTCATAGTGTCTCTCAGATCCTGGTTGTTCATTACAGCACACTATCAGAAAGACGCGTCACGTCGAGAAAAAAAAAAAGGAGCCGGATGTCAAGAATACGTGATAAAGGAGCAGGTAATACATTTCTAGCTTTTCTGGAAAGGCAGGTATTTCAAAGCCAAGCTGCTCTCTGAGCACAGTGACAATGTCATGGAAGCTCCCTTCGGTGTTGCATTTTTATTTGTGGTACATTTCTTCTTCCAAACAAAACTTTTCTATGCAGAAGTGACATAATCGTAGTCAGTTTGTTGCCATATTCAGTGAGTATTCAGACTCCTCTAGAATGTCTTTTTTTTTAATGACAAGAGACAAATGTAGAAACTTTAACTGGTGTTTGCATGTGTCGTTTTTTGCTCTATTCAGTGAGTAGCCCTTCCTGATGCTACACCAATTCAAACTGGTTTCTCAACTTTTCTTGATTACTTGTGTCTACATTGAAGAAGTTTTGAAACATATTATACTTGCGAGCAGTATCGTCAGTGAAAAGTAGTGTGTTGCCAAAAAAGTTGTGTGCAGCGAGAAAGAAGCGGAAGAAAGATAGAGCACCACAACAACCAAACATGTAGGTCTTTCCTGTAGAGAAATTTAGAAGAAGGCCAAGGCATCTGTGAGTACAGTCTACCTTCAGAATGAAAAGGCACGTAGAAACTGGGAGAAAGTATTGACAGGAAATCCGGTATCAGACGGAAAGCCACAACAGTGTCCGAAGAAAAACTTCTGTGCATCAACAACTGAGGAAAATCAAAGAAACACAGCTTCAGGCACACTTCGGTTGTGGCAACCTTCTCTCAGTTTGAACTGTAAAGAGACGGCTTCAAGCTGCAGCAAGAAACTCATTGCCAAGATATCAGAGGAAAAAAAATGATATGCTTGACTGGACCATGAAACTGCACCACTTAAGATTGATTGTTGTGATGGACTCTTCTCAAAATTTAAAATTTTGATTCAGCCAGCAAGATTTTTGTTCACTGTAAAGATGGCTAAAGAACTGACACAGTGACAAACATGGTGACAAACAGTGACAAATCATCACAAACCTTAGTTTGTGATGGTTTGCTGGATCCAGTGTCGGTGACCAGAACAGAGTAAAAGGCGCCAAATTGGCTACTTCTGCATTCTTTTCCCTCTGTTGTGTGTCACCAAATATAAGTTCAAGTTATACCAGATGCACCTTGGGGAAAAAAGAGAATTGCTTGTTAGTTTGAAATCATGGACCAACCAGAAAACTGAACCAGACTTAAAACCTGGTGAGTTGGTTAGTGATAAATTGGACAGGAGAGTGAAAGCAAAGCGACCTACAAGTGACACACATTAATAGGAACTTTTGCAACACAATCTATAGAATATTTGATATTCATTGTAGAAAAAACACCACAAGTCTGTTCAGCTGACAGTCATTAATTTGCTGAGTCAGCCATTTAGAATACATTTTATTTTATAAATGAGTTCCATTAATATTTTTTTACTTCAGTTTTTCCATTTGTGCTATGATTTTATTTCAGGTTTTGGTTTTGGACCCAATGATACTGAAGACAGTTATTCCTGATACTAAATAAATGTGTGCTGAACTTATGAATTCGAAGAAAGTTAAAAAAAATACAACAAAAATAAAATAAAATTATTGACACGTATTCTAGCAGTTAGCAAATAAAAATAATTTTGGTAATTCTAACTGACCTAAAAGACATTTGGTCTGATTTAACAACAATAAAAAAACTGTTTTTTTTTTTTTTTATTCAGTAAATGTACATATCTGGTTTCAACTACAACTGACTAAGTTATTGTGTCTAATACAGTGATCTTATGACACTTACAAACAGAAATGCCGACTTACAGTTGTGTCCCCCAGCATTGCTGATTTTCAGGGCCGTCAGGTTGTGAAGGAGGCGCTGGAACTCAAAGGCAGACAGATGAGGCCTGAACCTCGCCTCATATTCATGGAGCCTGTGAAATGAGCAGACAGGTGACATCAGTTACTGTAAATTTGTACAACACATGCACAAGCTGTGATTAAACACCTGAATGGATGCACTGTCGCAGTACAAACGTAGAACATAGAGGTAATTTGCATTGCACGTGGCATTTATCGCTTTCCACAACGACACAGACAAAAAATTCTCAGCTATCCATGTGATTTTCTTTGTTTCAGCTATGTGCTATATAAAGCACAACTAGCAGATGAACAGGGAGCACCAGGAAAAAAATGTAAATGTGCTGACTTCAACATATATACAGGGTCTTGATCACTGAGCTTTGCCATCTGCTGAAAGATGTTCTGCAAAGCCCTTCAGCACAGCTGACATCTGCCTGTTTTACTCCGAGTCTTGCATCAGTTCCATCTCGATGGCAGGTGCTGAGTCAGCTCCTTAGAGCTGCTCTCAAAAAAAAAAAAAAATATATATATATATAAAAAAAACAAAAAACACAACTCTCATTTTCCATAGTTCTAAGAAAGCAAGTCTGTCTATTTTAAGCTATTCATTATGTTTGCTAAATCTGAGGATACCTTAAAAAACAGCATAACCAGTGAGGGTTAGTATCGTGTTACTAATTTCTATAATCCCATTATTAGTTTCAAGTGGTGAGTAATGTAAGGGAATACAATTGCAACAAAAAGTAATTAGACTATTGTTGCTTCCCCACAAGCACATTGCATTATGAAATTGTTTTTTTTTTAAAGTTGTGAACGTCTTATAACAGCCAGATATGATCAGTGGTGACTAGATCAACAATAGATAACATTGAGTGTGGGAAAGAGCACAGTTGCTTGGAAGTACGTCATAGGCATGTCTGCATTTATTCAGCAAAACTACTTACAGTGGGTAGCATATGGAGAAATTTTACTCAACTAAGAGCCACAATATTTAGTAAAAATATTACTCAACAGCAGTAAAACTACTCCTAAAGTTTTTCTAAAAAGTTACTCATGTAAATGTAACTTGTTATCCACCTTTCAGAGTGAGCAACAAGCAAAAACAGAACTGTAAGTGTGCACTGCAGATATATTTTTTAATGTAAAATATTTAAATAAAGCAGTGTGTGTGATTGAGGCAGACATATGGTGTAAATCTGTACACTTGAAAGCTCTTACCATTAAATCACAGACATTTGAGCGATGTAAAATGAAAAACAGATTTCCATGTTAAATATTTAAGTGGTAAGAGCTTATTGAAAGAATTCATGTGTAATCTAGACATATGCAAATTAACTTTATTTACATGCTTTTTTTTAAAATCCACTGTAATTGTAACCTTTACCACTAGGAGTCCTGTGGACACATGATGCTATAACAATGTATTTGGTGCACAACACAAAGCTCATGAAAAAAAAGCAGACTTAAATCAAAAACAAGAACCGTGCAAGTGAAGACAAGAAAAGAGTTAAAACTTAACTCTATATCAGCCAAGAATTTTATGTTAGTTTTAAATGGCCTCTGTTTCATTAGGTCAATTGTTCTCAGCCAAACACCACTTCATTTTCAAAATGCTTTATTTTGTGCATGGTCTCATTCTCATCACTTGTATTTACAGTACGTGTGTGTATATAGGTGTGTGTGTGTTTGGCTGTCCACAGTCTCTTGATGCGGCCGGTCATCGTTTGTTGCCCTGACGTGTAGGGACAGTAATAAAAAGAGGCAATTACAAACTGGGCCTCAAAGCCACAGTAATGGAGCTGGTCAGGCAGTGATAAGCAGAGTGTGCATGAAAGTGAACAAACTCCAGATGATGATTTCCCCTATGGAGTGTCACTGTCCCTTTTAATCAGTGGCGAGGCGAGCACAGAGAGCCAAACAGTAATTGAGGCAGTTCTACAGAGGATCATAAGCAGAAAAAAATAAAAACAAAGATGGAAGCAGACACAGAAACCCCCTTAGAAACATCCGCAGGATGATGTGTCAGACTGAGATGCAAGTGAGAAACCATAAGATCCAAAACATAAACATGTCGCTGGTTGTAGAGTGAAAACACCTTCATATTTGCATAAATATACCACTGGCGTGAACACGTTGATAGCAAAGAAGGGAGTCCATTTCATTTGCATTGAAGATTGCTATAAAACTTTAACAATTGAAACATGAGGCAAAAAGGTAAAAAAAAAAAATAAATCTTCACTCTCTTATTTGCTATATCTAAATTTGTGATGCATGTTTTTGTATTTCCAGCACCACCTGCCAACAGCCAGTGGTAATTCATAGTTAGGCACCAAGTATTTGCTGCAACATGCCACATAAATAATGATCACCAGGATAAAACTAAATACGTGGTTAAATCTGAAGTAATGGACTGCATGATTTTCATCCTTTTGGCTGTTTAACATCATTTGTCTTCATAAAGTCGATCGGTTTCATTTTGTTTTTGCTTTGTATTCTATCCTCACGTTCAAACGTGAATTGCAGCTGTAACTGTACCAAAGCCTTAGGTGTCCAATAAGAACATTATCCATACTGAGAATATTTCAAATGATCTTTGGCTTTAAAGTTGCAGATTATCACATGTAGAAATAATCCAGAAGCGTCCACTTACAGATATTGAGGTACAGTATGTTATTGTTGCAACTTACTTACCACAATAATTTAATGTAGCACCAAAATAAAAGTGATTTACACTGTATTGATTCATTTACCAAAAGGTTATGTACATACATTTGCCTTTTTATGATCTATTAGTATGTGGTAGATAATGTTATCCATCAGTAATATAGAAACCAAAAATTATTGCCAGCATGTTATCATTTTCTAAGAAATATACATATTTATGATTTCCTAGATTTGACTGGAATGCATTTTATATAAGAGATTTTTATGATCAGTCAAGTAACATGAATATTTTTGGTAGTTTCTATGAAATTATGAAACAGTAAGCAAAACATTTAATATTCTCTTTACTTGAAAAAACAGTGCTCCAAATGACAAAAGCAACATTTTCATGGTGGATGACTTTAGGTTTTACTATAGCCAAAATAAATGTGCTTTTTAATGCTGGCTTATAGACTTCCCATGACTTTTATTATGTTTACTCATCTTGGACAAAAATACACCCCCCCACACCTTTTGTAAGCAATTTTGTCTATGTCTTGTTAATATTGCAAACATAATCCTTAATCAAATTTGTAGATTTTCAAAATATAAACTAGCCATGATGAACCAAGTTCCTTCTCTGCTTCATGGACTCTGATTCCTGCTGCAAAGAGGCTTGCAGTTCTCATAGACATCTATAAATGTAATTTCCCGAAAGCCCTTTGGCATCTACAACAGCAAAGAGCTGATTAGTACCGACTTAATAAAGCAGTTTGTAAAGAATAGGTTTATTTTTTCAGCTGCTTGAGGCACCAATGTATAGTTACATGCTGCAAATGTACACTCGTGCTACCAGAAAGGCAATAAAACTCCCACACCCACTCAATTCAAGTGAAGAGAAAATGAACAGAGAACATGAGATAGATGAGTGGAAACTACATTTTAAAAAACAGCATTCACCTCCTCCTCTCATCAATTCCCCTCACATGAATCCCTGAGCATCCATATATTCCTCAGCCATCCGATTCTAAAATGATCTCTGCATCAGGTGGGAACACAAAGCCACTTTACAGGTTATCACATTTACCATCCATGAATGCAGATGCTGCCAGTCAGGAGAGAGATGAGGAGTGTGTGCGTGCGGGTGTGTTTGTGTGTGTGCTCAAACTCATGTTTATTTATGCCTCCCTCCTCATGCTTTTCATCAAAACACTCAGAAACACATATTTCCATTTTCAAAACATGATTAATTTTAATGCCTGTGTTCCATCTGATTTCAGGGAATCAAAAATGCAAAAAAAATCTCAAATAAATAAACAAACCTGTGCATGACATGAAAAAAAAAAAGAAAAAGAAAAAGGGAAATTAGGAAAATACAACAACAAAACTATGCATCATCGTGGTGGTAAACGAAAAGCTGCATGTGAAGATGAGCAGCAACTTTCTTGGGAAAAGTTTAATGGCATGCTGTCTTGACGCGTTGGGTGAATTTCAGAGGGAGAGGCAGTATGTTCCTTTAGCCAGAGCTCTGGGAGGAAAGGGAGCAGTCATTACTGGTGCAAAGACACCACAGTGAGGCTAGGAAATGTTGGAAGTGACATAAAGTCTAACTGGGATCCCCTTGAGAAACTGGGTCCTCTGATGGCCGAAGAAACTGTACGTCTTTTTAGGTTTGAGGTCTTTCACTGAACCTGAATACTGTATAATTACACAGACCAACCAAACAGCAGATAAATCAAGTGGCATACTCTGATCATTTGTAATGCCACGTAGGTGCAAATCTATCACTTTAAAGAACGTTGTGTTAAAAAATTATCAAGAATAATGAACAATTTTAAAGGCACAAAACTGTTAGCAGAATATTGCTAAAAAATTAAAACGTGGTGATAAATGTGGAGAAGAATTAGTAACATTAACGGTATGTCAATTCTGCTTTCCACTAACTGTGCATTCTCTGTTTCAAAGGATTTGGGATTGACAAAACAGTATTTTTCATCAATGGAATGAGTGACTTCATATGACTAATTTATCTGAACTGATTATGAATAAAAGATTATTAACTTCCAATGCACCCTATTGTGCCATGCAAACGTATTTTTTTCACATTTTGATACAATTACAAGCTTTAATGTATTCTTTTGGAACTTAACCAACACAAAGTTGTGCATAGTAAGAAAGTGCTTGGAAAAATGTTAATGTTTTCAAATGTGTTGACAAAAAACAGAAATGCGTTAGATGCATCTTTATTCTGGACAACAAGCCACTTTTAGATGTCCAACGAACCTCAGGTGATTAAAGCTGAGGTTCTGTGAAAGGCTTTGAACAAGGAGAGAATACCTCAAAAATGCAAAACTTATCAAGAGATGACCATTCACTTAAACTGACAAGCTGGGCATGGACAGCATTTAACAGAAGACAAACCAGAAGTCATCTGAAATATGTTTTTGTAAAACAAATGTGAAGAAATGCATTATTTTTCTCCCACTATCCAATTATGCACTTCCAAATACAATATGCCAACGTTTGCTGTTAAAATGTGAAAAGAAAAGTTAAAAAGCATTAAAATATACAGTTTATAAATTGCAAATACCTCCTGAAATATCTAACACAGGACCGGCCTACGTTCCTTTTCCCATGCTGGTATTAGTATAAGTCTCTCTGCATCTTTTCTTCACCATATAATGGCAGCTGAGCTGGACATTTCTACCTTTACCAAAAGAAAAAAAAACCCAACTATTTCAACCAGGCTGACAATTCTCCTGTCAAGTTCTGTTTTTAACAACTACAAACACCTTCGTAGGTGCAAGGCTCCTGTCTGAACTGCCAACAATCACCGTGGGATTCTTGAGAACCATCTACACCGCGCAGCCTTCATTACGACCCTCGAGCTGAAACAGCAGGTTTCCGCGTTGCAACATTCATCAATCAGTCGTTTCCTTGTTCAAGATTCTGTCCGGCTTCCTTCTACCTGCTGTAACCATTGCCCACCTAACACAGCACAGCTTCTCCTCACTGAACTAAAACTACATACTCATCACGCTGGGAGGTTTGGTAGCTTTTCCTCAAATTTCACACACTTTAACATGTTTGTTTTCTACTGTGTTTCTCAGCAGCCAACAGGTAGCTGTCCATTATTACCGAGACTTCAGAAGAGGGATCCCAGAGGTATTAGGGGGCTATAAAGGACTGTTTCTATCCAGCAGAATGAAACGTCGTCTGTCAGGCACAAAGAAAATATTACGCCGCTGCATAACAAGGGCCCTATCCATGTGGACTCTTCAGTTCTATTAAACAATTTGCTGTGTCCTTGCTTTGTTTCAAATAAAGCCTAAAAAAACAAAGAAAATGAAAACCTCGCTTAGGGAGTAAAATGATGCATGGGAGGTTAAGTTGGTCCAAAGCTGCTGAGGAGGACAATTAGGACAACACATAGGGAGAATAGGAGACAAACTGCAACAAACAGTGTGAAGGAGGAGCAGATTGGGATGAGAAGGATTACGGGGCGGCGTGTCTCCCAGCCGAGTGAAGGAAAAAGAAACAAAAATAGAGCGAATAACTTGAGCCTGTTTTTGGAAGAGGCTCATTGTGGGGGACCGGACCACCTGCAGCCACTCGGCGAGGTCGACAAGCCTAACGAGATCTCTCTGCGACTGATTAGCTTGCCGATCCCCCACAGACTGTCACACCGGGGCTCACCTCTTCAGCACCACTGCGCCTTGGTGTGCCAGCCGCTTCTGCCTCCGCGCTGACCGCTTTATCCCGAGAGGGGCCAACAGGGAGTCTTGTTAGATAGAAAGACAGCGCGAGGAGAGCGGCAGGAAGTCTGATGTGAGATGAAGGGGCCAATAAAAAAAAATGTTCAGCGAAGAAAGTAACCGATTCACAAGTTCACACACACACGCACACCCCCACTCATCCTCCCAAAAACATGAAGGTCAATGGAGGACTGGACTTATTTGATAGAAAATAAATATCTGAATCATTCGAAGGAGGTCACTTCCTTACAAATATTGACTAATTAGTTATGTCACAGTATAACAAATTAACATTAATTGCTTTTTATATAAAAATATCCCATAAGAAAGGTTTTTACAATACCTTAAAAATCTGAAATATAACTATTTTCAGCAAGGTATATCCCCATATAATACAATTTTCATCCCTCTATCATATAAGAGTATAAAAACTGTGGAGACTGGGTGAAGTTTCTAATTCTCTTCAGGATTTGGATCTTGCTTTACTGTGTTTTTATTTGTATCATGATAAACTACAAGGGTTTCAAAAGTCTACAAACTTATGATAAAAAGCTAAGGGTTTGTGATGACAAAAATAAAAAATTCAATAAAAACAAGACCATGATAAATTATTTAAAGTATTCCCACCAAAATAATGTAATATGTAACTTGATGCAATAACAAATATACAATTCTTGTGATTCAACTCAGCATTTCTGTACTACTATGGCAGCAGTGTCAAACTCTGTTTCATTTTGGGCCATATGAAAAATCTTAATGTTCTTAAAGGGCCAGTTTGCCAGAATGTATTGATAAAACCCATCAAACTGTTAAAATATTAATAAACAGTTGTGATTGGATTTCAAAATATAATTCTTCCTATTTCAATCAGACTACACCTAAGTAGGAAACTCCAGACTCATCTGAAGAATAGTAGCAGCAGATCGAAACTCAGACACATCCACACTCCTTAAATAGTGTTGCTGTTTTTCTTCTTTAACTTCATGCCGGCTCATTATTTTCTGTTGTGTGTTTGACGCCACTGTCTGTCTGTCTGACTGGGAGCATTACTGCAGTCAGAGTGCATGGCCGAGTTCGGTCACAAAAATCTTAGCAGCACACAGACATCCTCAGAGAGTCCTACAGGAGTTAGTGGGCTGGCACAGATGATGAATTTTATGTCACACAGGCTTTGCAGTGAACGGGCAGTACAGCGGACTCAGAGGCAGGAATTAGGCTTTTTAGCATCCTGGAGACTTAGCCTAAATTTAATAACCTGGAACCAGACATCTGTTCCAAAGAGTTTTGAAAACTTTTTTTTTTTTAAAGAACTTCCAAATAAAATATTGTATTAACCATTATTGTTGGTTGTAAATATGGAGATACTCTTTAAACCAAATAGAAAACTGAAAATGACATGGATTGTGATATGAGGCGTAAATATACACTTAGGATTGCTGCTAGTTTTATAACTTCTTCATTTTAACATTCTGCAAAATGCTCCATGTAATTAGGGCAGGGAATATTAGTCAGAAAAAGAGACTGCAGATGTTGCTTCCAATCACAAATGTAGTACTGCAACACAAAGACATCAGAAAAGAAAATCCTCTCTTTTTCTGCTTCATGACAAATGTGCTTGATTTTGATTGTTGCCGTCTTAATCACAACATCCACCCTGTGATTATTGCAGCATTCACACAGATTCTGTTCCTGCATATTCGACAGGTCGGAATTCATTAAGATCCCAAATATTTGCCTCAGACGGACGGAACACAACATTTTATAAATTCTCTCTGAATTTATATATAGACATGCACTTTTTTTATTTTGCAAAATGTGATCTAATGGCTGCGGAACCGAGTATCTGTCTAAACGTAGGAGGATACTTTATGCATTATGCAGCAAGAGAGTGAGTGAAACCACTCAGTTATGTGAAGCTGCAGCTGTTAAAAGCAAAGTGTTGCTGTGGGTCAGAGACGTTTTAACTTAGACACATAAAAATACAGATAAAATGTTTAATTCAAAATCCAAACTACTGAATTAAAAACCAAAAGATAAATAAACCAAGTCAAATCCTACAGAGATACCGGAAAGAGTAGCAACAACGAGCTAATCACACCCTTCTTAATGAATCCCCTCTTATGACACATTTATAATATGTTTGCCAGCAAGGAGGAAGGTCACTCGTGCAAGGTAAAATGAAAACATGGAACAAGTTAATAAACAGCAGAGAACAATGAGTCACATTTCTGGTAAACATGAGTAAAGGCAACGTTTTTCACCTGGAATACTTTTATGTATGTAATACTATATGCAAACCCCCCTCCCAAAAAAACACATTGTTTTGCTATGTACATATCTTATCTTTATTATCATTGATTTTTCTTTCCCTATTTGCTGAGGTGTATTGAAATGCAATCTGTCACTTTACCTGTAAGAAACCACCAACAAACAAATACAAACTTCTGAGATTATAAAGTTTAAGTAAAATATATATGCATTTCAAACAAGATACTTATATACCCCGCATATAACACCACAGGAAGCAATACACTTGAGATGTTACCTAAAAATACATCTCGAGATGTGTCTCCAATTTCCAATAATGTTATTTATCAAAAACTTACAAAACCATGACATGATTATCTAGCCTTCCTGAAATTTCTTAAAGGTATAGTAATCTACTGATCAGTGCAAGTAAACTTCTGAATTTGAAAAGAATATATAAACTATCATCTATCTCCCATTACTTTGGTATCTTAGGAAACCTACATAATTTTCATTATCCTAACTCATCTGAAACAGGAAAGGCTTAACCTGACCTGAAGTCAGGTACTGAGGCATTTATAAATATGTGCTATGTAATATACAGACCAATGAAAGAAACATGTGCTCTGTTTTTAATTGTCCTCTTACATTTTTGTCACTTTTAAATTGTTGAAGTCATCAAACAAATTGTAATATCAGCCATAGATAACCTGACTGAATATAAAAACACAAAAATAGGCTATTTCTAGCCATGTTCCAGCGTCTCAACTAGTTTTAAGTTCTAATTTTGAATAGACCAAAATAAACAAAAACATTTTGACTCATTCAAAAGTGGACTTAGGACGTTGTCTCGCTGCATGACCCAAGCGCCGGGCAATTACATTTTCACAAAGGGTCAGTTTGGTTTAGCTTTTTGTACAACCACCTATAATTTCTGCTTGTGACCTCATATACTCTGAAGACTCTTTAATTTACACCTTTCAGTTAAAAATGTATCCGTATGTTACAACTGTTTTATCATTAATAATATCTTCTTTCCAATTATTAGTCTGGTGTGACTGTAGCTCTCATTCTGTATTGTCCTTGGACTTTCAATGCCTCCGCTAAAGGCATAACATGTATAACTGGATATGTGCTGCAGCTCTGTACCTGGCAGGTCTACATGACAGCCAGCAGATGAAGGAGCCGGCTCATTACCACATTTTCAGCCCGGCATTCAGCTGGGATTGTGACAGCAATGTCGATGTGGCTGAATACTAATCCTAACATGTTTGTCCTAAAAGGCCTGTGTTCGGTGGGCGCTAAATATAATGTTGCAGAGAACAACTCAGACAAAGGGGGAGCTACACAGACGTGGAGAACGAACAAACATTCTAACATCCAGGCTATGGATTTTGTGTTTCCCTGAGAAAAAAAAAATAATAAAAAATTGAATACAGTGGTAGCTTAAAAACAACGCATGCACACAGCTGCAAACTGACAGCCTGATGCCCGCCTGCTCCTACCTGACACTGAAGGAGCGCCGTGGAGTGAGGCTGGGGTCGACATCTGGCAGTGGCTGGTAGGAAAGGTCTGCTGACAGGGCAGTTCCAGATCCTTGGAGCAGCAGTGTGATGCCGTCAGGGAGCAGCTCAGAGGTTTCAGAGGTGAAGGTGATGGAGAGGAGCTGGCCGTAGCTCTTGACTTTGTGACCCAGGAATTTCTCTGGTTGGAAGGAAAGCACAGGATGGATGTTAGGAAGTAGAGTCAAGTGAGTTTCACAATTAAAGTTTGAGCCAGTCTGCTCAAGTATAAACACAGATTTGTGTACAAGCTTGTTGTGGTGAGAGCCGACACAGTTTATGATCCACAAAGTCCACCTGGAAGCCATTTTATCACAGTATTAATCTAGCTGTTCCGTAAGCAAAGCATCATGGAGGCAAAGGGACCTCCATGATGGTCCCAGAAACACAGCTGTGGAAAAGCTAAAAGAAGGGTTATGTTATAAAACAATATGAGTTTTTGAGCATTTCATGGAGAACTATTCATAATCTAAAAATTACCACGACGTTGCCATCCACTTACACTGACGGATCAGGAAATAAAAGCAATAATTCGGAGATGCGGTCATGAGGCTCATGGTAACTCTAGAGAAGCTGCAGAAATCTATCCACAGGATGACTATTAGTCTCATCCCCAATTTGATATTCATGGAAAAAAAAAAAAAAAAGGAGGCCATTATTGAAAATCCTTTCAAATCGTTTACTTCCAAGAAAGTATTTCCTATTTTTTTGTGTTAATGCATCACAAGCTTCCATTATTACATTTCCAGAGGATTCTGGTGATGCCAAAATCTGGTTTTATAGCTGGTTTCATTTTATGCAAAACGACCAATATCATTACAACTTGGTAGATACTAAGTAAACAGCTGCTATGATATAATTGCTGCCATTTAGTGGTCTGGTCAGATGAGACAAAAATTGAACACCTTGAACAAAATTCTTTGCAAGGTGAGAATATTTCACTCGGCATCACTCAGAACAAACCAGCTAACATCCTGTGAACCAAGGTGGTGGCAGCATCATGGTATGGGCCTGACAGAAGCTGATCAGAGTTGATGAACAATAAAGGATGTTGAATAGGGAGGAATTCAGACAGGAAGTCCATAAGAGACCTTTTTGTGAGACAGTAATCCTAAACACACAACCAGAGTCACAACAGAATGTTTTGTATCTCTAATTATACTGAAACGTGGGGCAAGTGTTCACGAGAAGCCGGATTCATTTACACTTTTTTGGAAGTATTTAGAATACTTTCCGTTCAGTTTTACAATTATAAACTATTTTAATGTTATGTGGGTTTGAATGCTTTTGGAAGGCTCAGCCTTTGACCAGATGTTTTGGCTTTTTTGCTCATAAAATGAGAAACAGGGTGCTGCTTATTAAGCTCACATGAAGAATCTGTGTAATTATATATTAGCACATTTTTGCTTGGTTACAATAAATTAAAGACACTCTCAGACATTTCTACCACAAGACACCAATTTCCCACGCTTAAAGCAGCCTAAACACAGAGCAGCAAAATTTTTCTGTCTGAGTCTGAGGAATGTTGTCTAAATCCCCCTCCGTTAAAGGAATATGAGACATGTAAACAGTTTACTGAAAGTCTTCACCAGTCACAGCACAACTGATCTGCTTTTCAAAAAACAAAGTAAAAAATGCAAGATTACTTCCTGGATTCTTTTTTTTTTTCTTTTATTATTTTTACAAATTCAAAATAAAATGCAAAAGCTTCCAAGACGTGTTGTTGTCACATTGAGTTGTAAGTCAGCCGTCAGACTTGTCAACACCCCTGCTAGCAAGTATGACAGCATGTGAATGCTATTCGTTGGGAGCTCATAGTTATTCTGTTCTTGTTTGAAGGATTTCATTCTTTTCTTTTTCATCCAAAAGGCTTTTAGTGCTGACAGACTCTAAGAAATTTGACATCTTCATCTTCACCTTTATTCCATTCTTCTATCACTCACATGTCGCGCACGATTAAGCATGAATAATCCACCTCCGTGCTTAACAGCTGGTGACATGTACTTTAATGTAAGCGTTTATGTAAACATAGCATTGCTGATCGGCACTGTACATATTAATCGCAGCCTGAAATCCTCCAGGGTCCCCAAAAATGATGTCCCTTTCCATAATTGGTACATCAAAATGTTTCACATTCGAATGTAACGAAAATAACAGCTTTTTAAAATAATTTTCCAAATCCAAACTCTGCAACATTTTTTATACGCTTTCATTTTGCCTTACGGTGAAAAGCAATGTGTTAAACATCGCCTTTAAATCAAAGTGATTCGATGCTTTTGCCATCATATAAGTGACATCAATGTAAAATGAATATATTTCTAATTGGTATTAAGATCAAATAGACTTTGAACATCTACCTTCGATAAGCTTAGAATGACTCTTATGACAAAAACAAAAGTCTTAAAAAGTATGAATGCACTTGAAAAGCAATGTTAATATTTTGCTCCTACTAGTCCGCTTCCACTATCCAGTTTTTGTTTCTGCAGGAGACGTGGATACTTTAAGGAATGTTTATCTGATGTGGCGAGGAATTATGTACATTTGTTCAGTTAGTCACTAAAGAGTTACTATAATATTTACACTGCTAAATAGCGAAAAACTCTTGTATGGAAATTGCAGCGTCATCACACACGGAGTAGGCTGTCTGCAGAAAAGTGTGGGGCTCTCTCCATGATCATTTCGTAAAGGCAAAATAGAGGATGCAGGGAGGGAGAACCCCAGCAGCCAGGGGTGAGACGTACACTGACGCAGGAGGGTTGTCTCCCAGGTGGTCTGCGCAGTATATGAAAGGTGTGAAAAAATACAAACAAATCGAAACCACAAATTGTGTTCAGATGAAGTCCTAGTCAATTGGGGAATCCGTGGAAAGGCGTTTGTAAGGATTTGGTTACTTATTAAAATGCCTTGGAAACAATTTGAGCGAATTAACTGCAACAAAAAAAATAAATAAATAAGTTGCCCAATGAGGTTTATTAGTAACCAAAATTACTAACCCCAATGTACTATTAGGAAAATTAAACATACTATAAAAACAGTCGTCTTCAAGTCAAGGATTACAGGTCCTTGACTTGAGGTTTACTGTCCTCAAATTTAAAGATGCAACAAACATATTTCTGACCTCATTTTTGTAAATGTTGCCATCAAAACCTACAGTTTTTTCAGTTTGTTAATATGTAGTTGATCTGATAAAATATGCTTTTTAATAGTATTTCTTGCTTATTTCAAGAATACAATTTTTAATAAACATTTTTTCTTTTGCAAAAGACGACTTCATATTCAAGTCATTTCACCGCATCCTTTATTTGCTCTTTAAAAATGTAAAAATGTTCATACAATAACACAATGCTACCATTCTCTACCAGATGTGGTTAAGTGAGAAGGAAAAATGACAGGTTGCACGCTTGGTTGCCATCTTGTTTTTGTGCGTAATCGTGTGTGAAGTATATCCTGAGCTCCTCGGGGGCTTAAGAGGGCTTTGGAATTGAGTGGGTGATTTTGCTTGTGAGGGGTCTGTGGCATCATTCAGAGCAATTCAACTGTCTGATCAGCCAATATCTGTTCAACCAGGAGTCGGCTTTTATTTTTCGTGCGGTGCCCTTGCGTGGCGCCCCTCTCATTGGCAGCCACACTGATGAATGTTTTTATCTCAACTGCTATTTAAATTGACTTCCTGATACCCTGAAATGAGGCATTTTGCAGCATTGGTAAAATATTACCGACTGCATAAACAACACGTACCATCTTATTTTAGTGAAATGCATTATTATGTCAGATTTGTCCTTTCCTCTCTCAGTCTCATAACGTGAATTTCATTTTAAATGAAACATTATGTCCTTCACACATTGCATTTGCGGTGCTTTACAATAAATCATAATACTATGTCAGCACAGTGAATGTTATTGCAGCAACAAGAGTGCTGCAATAACCTTGTAATTGTACAAGCTCCAATTGAAACTACGTGCAATCTTCTTCTGATTTCATTTTTGTATTCCGCCTTATTTTGATCTGACAGCATCCCTACACATAACCTTGTGGGAGTTGCAAAAGTCTCTCCAGATCTATCAGATTGTCAGGACGGCTCCCTTCCATAACTTCACTCAGCTGAACCCAAAGATTTTTCTGTCCAATGTAGTTGTGAACTCTGGTTAGGTCATACCAAAACTGCTTCTTTTATTGATACTGATCTAGCGTTAGGCTCAATAAGAGGCTACAAACAGAAGAAAAGTCACTCTTCATCTTCAATCTTCTGGCATGAAACTAAACTAAGTGTCTGAGGTACTGATTTCTATTTAGAATTGCTTATAATTTCATCCAACTTGTTAAAAAAAAGTGTCCTTCCATTTGTGGAAAGGTAACACATACAGCATGAAGCTGTCGCCACACTTTTACTACTCTGGGTGTGATGTTCTTCTGGTAATGTGCTGTATTGTTCTTGTGCCAAACATGTCTTTGGAATTTGAGATTGTTACGGCCCTGGGCCTTATGAGCTGGGTGTCTTGTCTGTCTTTGTGCTCTTCCCCTTTACAGGTGCTTCTGATTTGTTAATTTGGAGCACAGAGCATTTAAACCTGGCCGTCTCCACCTTCTGGGTCGCCTTCGGCGTCCACTCTGCTCTTGACGCTTGTGGTGTTCTGCTGCCAGGCCTCAGCTCCCCTCCTTTAGCACATTTGAATTTGTCTTTGTTTTTGCACTTCAACACTCCCATATGCACTCATACAACACATCCAAGCATTTGCATTACACCACTGATACTGACATCCACAATCCATTTTTGTTTTTGTTAATAAATATTCCTTTTTATGCACTTTAACCACTACATGGTCTCCCGTTTTGTTATGACTTTGAGCCAGTCGTAACAGAGATCAAAGGCGCTAGTTTTGTTACAGAGTAACAAATTCTTAAACAATCTAGTGAGATTGTAGGTAGGCCTGATCCTTTCTTTGGATAAGAAAATAAATGTATCCTATAAGTCCAGCTGTAAGTCCACAACACAGGGGATTGCTGTCACACGGACAACACAACTAGAATTGCCCACAACATCTTCAGACTTTGGCAGCCTTAATGACCAGTTTCAGTTAGATCTTTTTTTTAAATCAATCTCACAGACATGTCACATTTTAGTAATGTCCCTCTGGTTCCATGTTTTCTTCAAATACCGGTGAGTTTCTTTACTGTACTGCAGTATAAAAATAGACTAGACGCTGTACATTTTTTTATTCTTCTCCTGACTGATAACTTTCTGCAAAGTGATTCCATCCATCCATCTATCCCTTTTCTTTCTAATATCTTCCTTCACACGTAGGAGGAAAAAATAAAGCTGAGCTTTTCTTTATGCAAGTAGCAGTGACAGGTTTACTGTGAGGATACATTAATGAGTAGAGCAGAGGACACGATTATTTATATTCATCATCCAACTTTAGGAGCGGGATTTGGAGGAAATGAGAACCAGGCAGTGATTCAATGACGAAGGCTTTTGTTCCATGGGTAATCGATAGTACTTTCTGTTCAATCCCGTAAGCCATCGCTCATGTCAGACAGACTTCAGATGCAAAGGAAATAGATAATTATTGCTAATCAGACACAAAGGGAGTGGCATGATAAACACCTGCAGTCCAGCCATCGGCATGGAGGACACAGACAGCATTCTTGCTTCGAACAAACACGTCTCTGAGGAGTTTGAGATCAATACCAGTTGAAAAGGCTAAACAAATTAAAACAGAAAATCTGTAGTGAGAGAGAAAAAAGGCTTTCTTATTATATGCATTTTCAGTTAGTGAGACGCTCCTCAGATGGGCCGAGTCACAAATTTACATCTGGACTAGTTAAGCGAGTAGGAATTACAAAACAAGCAACAGATCGAAACGCATTTCCAAGTTGTTGTTTTGTTTAGTCCCATTTTTGCAAATTTAAAACATTAAAAAAAATATATAGAGACATTTTGTTGATAAATTCCATTTTAGCTGTGGCAGTGTCTAAGATGAGTAGAAAAAAAAACGTGTTTGTTTTAAAAAGTGGTGAAAGGTAAAGAAGTTCATACAATTGTTTATGCAGAGCATTTATGTGATTCTGGGAACCTTTGCTGTATATTTTCTCTCCTTTTATTTCTGCCTTTGTCGTGAATGATTACCACAGATAAAGGCCATCATCATTACCTCCAAATCGTAGGATGAAATGTGCTCTATATAAAAATCTGACCTGATTTAGCCCCCAGAACATCCAGAGAAGTTTGAAAGCAACTTTCATTCCTAATACCTTATAGCATATTTAGGATTTTTTTTTGTTAAAATAATCACAGTACAAATGAAACCTCCAGTCCTTTTACTGCAGGTAAGTTATTTGCTCTAACCGCTAATTTTTACCATTGCTTTAATTAAGTTTGTTTTTTTTTCCCAGGTTTTGAATCTTTTAATTATTACTTGTATGTGCAATATTTGATGCTTACTTACTAAAATTAGTCCAAAGTAATGCACCATTTTCAAGTTTAGGACAAAGGATTTCCAGTTCCTGGATAAGAAAGCCCCTGAAAAGTGTGGTTTGCATTTTCATCCAGCTTCTTTTATTCTGAGACCACTAAATAAAATCCACTGCAACCTACTGTGTTGAGAGTTCATAGAACCATTAAGTACTGTGACTTGAATCTCTGTATATTCTCATTTTTTAAAATTTAGATAGAAGGGTTGCTGTACAAATATATTAACCATTTACAATTAGCAACATCTAAAAATGCATAAAGATGAACTTTATCGTTTTGTGTTGCAAAAAATGTGAAATCGGAGATACTGTCAACAACACTCCATGCCAAACCAAACCAAAAATAACTGGTTATGATGACACACAGGACTCTGAAAACACCACCTCAATTGTAATGCACAGTGCTAAATCAGTTTCATTATTTCCTGTGATGTATAGAGGCAGTGCAGTCGGTGCATAGATCTAATTCTCACAATTCACTTGCTTTGGAACTCTAAAACAGAGTGGTGAAATTGCTACAAGGCTTTTAACAACCTCCTCCAGATGCTGATTAAGTCTCATCAGGTGCATAAATAGCGCCACCTGGTTTTTAAACAATTAAATGTCAGGTGAGTGGTGAATGCTTTTGCTTTATGCACATTGGCAGGATTTATTTGGTTCCATATTGCTTTTTACAGTTTAGGACATTAAAGCAGGAATTAATTAAAAACAGTCACACCTCTTCAGTTTTTTGTAATATTTTTAACATCTATGTAAATTTCTTCCTTGTATTTTTATAAATGTTCAATAAGGCACTATTTAATTCAAAATACATTACCTTTTTTGGTTTTAACATCAACATTAATGTTAAAGTGAAGTTGCAGGTACACCAATCCTCTATAAGTGCACATGTTACTTTTTCCTTTTTCAAAATAAAAAGTTAAGCTTGTGATATCATTTCTTTTTTTTTTTTTTTCTTGCACTCAATTCACATCGAACTGAGGCCACAACAGGCATGCGGCAAATTGTGATTCTAGGTAGCATTACACCCCCAAGTTTCATATATTTATATGCATATATTCGACTCTTCTGTTAACTCGCATGTCTGAAACTCTGTAAAACCGCCTTGTTTTAAAATATGCTCTCTCCAGTGAGTCACTCAGACAAACACCACTCAAGCGACACTCAAAAGCGTAGCCTTTGCCAGCAGAAGATTACTGTTGTTTTAGAGAACAGCCCCAGTAGAGCCACTGATTTTGAGGAACAGACAAGAGGTAATTACCCACATTTGGGGAGTGATGCACTGTAATACTGAGTAATGGGAGACTTCCATGTTCACAGAAAATAAAAGTCAATGGTTATTACATCTAAAGTGATTAATTGGGAATATATATGGCATATACCTTGTATAACTGTGGGTAATGAGCCCAGTAATATAATCGTGCGATTAAGCCGGAATTTGCACCTAATGCTCCCTTATGATTTCAAACACTTGTGTTCAGATGTAGCTTGTAGGTTGTTACGGTGCATGGGTGCCATTCATTTAAAATTAGGTGGGGTTTTTTTTGTATGTGTTAGCAAAGACAGGACTACCAAAGCACAAGTGCAATAGAACAGCAAAAACAGCACAATTCGCAGTGATAAATCATTACACAGAAAATAAAACATATACAACCAGTGGATTATTTGTTTAAAATTGTGATCTAGTGCCTTTGGATGGCCATAAATTTATATATATTTTAAATAGCATAATAAACTGAAGGAAAATGGCACTACATGGCTGATAGAGCAGGTGCAGTGGCTATAGTCCTCAACGTAATTGTCCCCGGTTCTATTTCCGGCCATTTACTGCATTTCTCCACCTTCAGTCTGTCCTTCTTCCTGTCCGGTTACTAATGAATAAAGTCCAGTGGAGCCACAAAAACAAGAAAATTAAAGAAGTTTCATTCCAACTCCAGCTTAGTGTGCGTTTGATCCACGAGAAGCTAAAAGCATATCTGTGACCCCGTAACTCCTCGTCATATTCCTTTCATGACAAATTGATTACAAGATCAGTTTAGATAACTAATAAATAATAATTTTCTGTTTTTGCTTGTTTGTCACATTAATATGTTTCAGAGGATCAATAAAATTTTAATATCAGACAATCATGCGCAGTTCAAATGAAATTGAGGGTTCAAATGATGTTTTTGCTTATTAAACCAATAGAGATATTCAAATCAAGCTGACCCAATATGGATAAAGTAATTGCCCCCAAATCCTAATAAGTGCTTGCACCACCATTGGCAGCAACAACTGCCATTATGCAGTGCCAACAACTGGCAACGAGCCTGTACAATTATTGGGTAATTTTCAGTCTATTCTTGTTTGCAAAACAGTTTTAAATTAGATTTGAATGCAGGGCTTTAGAGCATGAACAAACTGTTTAAGGTCGTGTCAGAGTCTCTTAGTTGTTTTTAATCTAGAGTTTGACTAAGCAACCTAAAAGCCAACTTTTTTTTTTTTTTTCCTTTTTTTTTTGAGTTATTCAGAGGTGGAGTTGCTGGTGTGTTTAAGATAATTTCCTGCTACACTTGACTTGATGTCCAGACATATTTCTCTAGGGCAGAATTTGTGGTTTATTCTAGCACCATGTTGTCAAACAGGATCTAAATTTACAGATACATCAGAGACTGTGAATTTTAGATAAAGCAAGAATATGTCACTTGCTTACTTTCTCACTTAGGACAAAGGTTGCACCTCAGAACATTACTTGCACAAAATCTGAGCAGGCAAATATTATTTTCACAACAATGAACATACAACTCATAGTAGGTAGTAACCCTAAACGTTTTGGGATTTGCCTCACCACATTCAAGCAGGCCGCAGATGCTTTTGTTTTACTTATATTTACACAAACTGCTGATGAAAAATACCAGCTGTGTCACTGAGTGGTTTCTTAGAAATGATCCCTGGGTTACCCAGAAAAGTTTTCCGCCGTTTGTCATCTGATTTTCAGCTAGTTTTCTTTCCCCTCTCGAAAAGATTAGAAGCCTGCTGACTTTGCCACCGTCGACAGTCTGCCAGGAGCACACCAAGCTGCACTCACAAGTGATAGATGTCTGCATAACTTTTGGTGAATAGTGGATGAGCTCCCAATCAATCAGAGGATTTAGGCTTCTCTTCACCTCAATTAAATCAGCTCAGTCTGATTAAATCATTGCTGCCTTGCATAAACACGAGTGCCACTGAGACTCTATCACTGGCTGCCATGGCAACAGTTTGAGGGCGAAGGCTGCATGGACAAACTGTTAACTTTTAAATATTGCACTAGATAACCTGTGTGTGTACTTTACATAACAGAAAGCCCATCTATCAGGCCATCAATATTTATATACATTTGTCAGGGGTGTTTTAAACAGCAGTTTCAAGTTTTAAAAATGTGCCTCAAAGCTGCTTAAAAATAAAAAAAAACAGCACGGAGTGAAAACTGGATAAAACAGGAACAGTCACCCCAGCAGTTTGGCAGTATTTTAGATATTTAAAACAAAAAAAATCTAATTAATAATTGTAGATATCCACTGACAAACGTATTGCGATAAATTCTTATATCGTAATACGTTTTCCAGTCATATAGTCCAGCCAAACTCTAGATATGTTTCTAATGAAGAGGTGACAATAAGGAACAATATAAAGCTCAAAAAGTTGATGTAAAATAATAACCCCAGCACCCAACCTCCACTTCCAAATCAATTAAATAAGATTTAAGTGATTTGGAAAATTTGGCAGGTGTTTGGAAATTAAATCAGAATTAGTGAAGATCAGCATCAGAAGGGCAAAGCTTTGACAAAAAACATCAGAAAACAGCCAATTAATTATTTCTTAAGGGGGTGACTGCTTTCTTATCAGCAAATATTTAAATGAAGTCAAATTTACTTGCGAGTAAGGTACTTTAAATGAAAACAGGCAGAATATTTATCTATCTCTCACCCATTTATTACAATATCTTTTCTCTTGATTTTCTCACTTCCTTATGATTTTTGATTTTGCATGTTTTCAGAAGGCAATGCCACAAGAAAAACTTTTAAGCATGCCAGGCTGCAAGTACCCTTTGCAGCAGGTGTGCTTGAATACAAGTGTCAGAAAGCAAAGGGATGTTTATAAAGGGTCTTCTTTCTCTCATGAGTTTAGCATAAGGATAACCATATTCTGCTCCGCTCCTTTTTGCTACAGGCAAAGTTCATTAAAATTCTGTCCTTTTCATCACATTTGTCCTGTTTTCTTGAGCCCTGCTCCCGCTTCAGGCTTAGCAGGTTGGGTTGTTCTACCGATAGGAAGAAAGATCAACATTACAGGCTTTTCAGCAGATGGCTTCGAGGTCTTGAAATGCTCGATGTCCCCATTGGTATAAAGCGCCGCCTCGCCAAGACAGCCGCAGTCGCTGTCCAGCATATTCAAGTGGCAACCGAAAATATTGAATGCAGGACAAAAGCAACTGTTTTGCTTTTGCTTTCTGCTGGGCCGGATTTTTTTGTTTGTCAGCAACACTTTCTGGCAGCCACGCTTAAAGTTGCTAAAGGGACTGGAAATCCATCTGCCAAGTGTTAGGCAAACATTCAGGATAAAACGGGGGGAAAAAAAATGTGGCAAGGCTTAAGAGTACAAGTTTCTCTTAGTGTAGACACAAAAACACGCTCACGACTCTCTATCTGCATTCATTTATGATGTGACGGATTTAAACTGAAGCAAAAAAATAAAGAAAAAGAAAAGCTCGAGAGGAGGCAATTCAATGTTTACAAAAATGAAACATCTTCATGTCGGGGGTAAAAAGAAGAAGCAATTTTGACATCCCAACTGGTGAACGCAACATGTTGGCTTAACTGTCAAAAGGAATAAAAATAAATAAATAAATAAAAGGTGAGTGCAATTCCGCCTTCCAATTTCTTTTGCACTGTCTGAAACACTCCCAATTCTGGCCGCCCCTCTTTGTCAATAACTGTTGAGAAAAACATCTGCAAAGTACTGTCCACTGTTTGGCAAGGGCTGTTAGTTTTGGAACTGTCCAAGCTAAACAGTTCCTCATTTTCCCTGGAAAGCCAGTAAAATTACAGATTATTAAATATGAGCAAGCCCAAGAGAAATTAAAGCATGAAAAAATAATAATAATAATAAAAACACTCATTCAATCACAGAATGGCATTTTGTGTGATGCTAGACGCTGTGTTGTCACTCAGAATTATCTCCAACACTGGTGAAGACGCACAGTGGAGGGATTTCAGAGTAAAAATGCAAATTAAAAATAAAAAACGGCCAGAGCAGAGAGAGGGAAAACTAGAGCCGTTTCCAAAGCAGCTGCCACTTTGGTGTAATCTTTAAAGTGACTTCGCACATGCACAACTATGAAAAAGGCAAGAGAAAATGAGATCATTATTAGAAATGCCACTGTAACAGATGTGTGTATACATTATGTAGAGAAAAAAACCATAAACAGGCACTGCACAAAGTAGATAACCATGCTGTCATGAAGCTATTCATAGGCAGTTGGGATACGAATCTGTGCAATGTGGTCTTCAGAGACACCAAAGACGACTGGGAAAATAATGGCAGCCACAAAAAAAACAACAAAAAAAAACATTAACTGTACATTTCCGTGTTTATTAATGTTTACTATCTGTCACGGCATATAATTATTCATTTTAGAGTTATACGCACAGACTAACAAATTCAAACTGGCACATCAGTGACTTAGCAGTGTATTTCTAATAACGTTTGACAAATTATGCCAGACCACCATGCTTTGTTGCCTCTTTCAGCACAGCTCTTCTCATCCGTCTAAAAAAAAAAAAAAAAAAGACGCCCCAAGATGAAGTTGTTCTCTGTGATCACGCATTCTGGGCATTAAAAACCCCAAGACTTGAGGGTTAATGGGATTGCTCCTGTTTTGCTTCTGGCTGAGGTCTGAGTGATGGCCGGAGGGAATCTAAGAAGATGGCCAAAACCGGCTTAGCGGAGACAAGAGGAAGTCAAGCCAATTTTCACTTTGTTGGTTCTCCAGCTTTGCCAAGGCATCCAATTCCATCAGGCGTTTGCTGCTGGGGCAGCTGATGAAAAGGGGCTCAAAGTCTAGTAGCTTGGACAGATTATTCTCTTATCTTCTAATGGCTCTGAGAGGAGATTTTTTTTGGAAGTAATCATATCAGAATAACAATCATATGAACTGCAGCCAAAATGCAGGAGTACAGAGAGGAACAACAAGGATGAGCAAAAGACATTACAAACTATTACATCTACCAGGTTTTTTTTAAACATATATATTGTATCTTTCAACAACATTAACTAAAATAATTTTAAACATATTTAGTAAATAATAGTAAAATTTCTTAAAATTAATTGGATGTAGAACAAAACATTAAAATATGTCTTCAGTGGAGATTTAAAATGTTCCAGTGTTTGTACACATCTAATATTTAGAGGCAGAGTCTGGAGTCTGGCTTAAATAAGTCTCTGTCTCCTCCAGGTTTGAGTGAAAATCTTAGAATGAATAAATGAGATAAGTAACTTTTTAGTGAAGTCTCCAACAGAGGAATAAACTTTTAAATTTTCCGAAAAACTGTCATTTGTGCAGATCACACATTTTATTTTTTTGTTTGCAGTTTTTGGAGGTGATTGAGTTGATAAGGTGTATTGATACATTCAGCAACCTTAGTTAAAATAACATATTATTATAAGTAGTTGTTAGCCTTCTACGCTCTTATTTGCTCTTCTACAAACCCACTGTGAAACGACAGCAGTCTACAATAGTTGGGCTAAAGGGAGCTATTACTGATGGTGCCTTCACAGAACAACTCTTTAAAAGCATAACCTGTGGTTTTAAATCATATTACTAAATCGTAAGTGATTTAGTTTTTACAAGATGACTGCTTTTCACTATTGGAAATTTTTCTAAGTAGCTTAAGTTGTCTTTCATTTAAGGAAAAGAAAAATGTCTAAATGGCCTGATGACTGGCAGTTTGCAGCAACTAGTGGATGACTGGCAGCTCTATATTTTCCATACATACTAGAGGAAACTCCAGTCTCTCCAGTACTGTCTTGCACTTCATGAAAATAAGTCAAAATTTTAGAAAGTGTAAGTCAAAAAATGAAACCGACACTAAACCGCTATGTTTTGTTCTAGAAACCAGCCTATGCTCATTCTCAATGCTACAATGACAACATGTTGAGTTGACAAAGTGTTCAAATTACAAAAATCCACATGAAATCATTTTTAAGGAATCTACATTTCTTACAACTGCAGGAATCGATGACACAGGAAAAACTGCAAAAACCCAGATTCACCAAACTCCTGCCACCACACCGCAGCAAAAATCAATTTAAGTTCCACATTTCAACACAAGCATTTTTTTTCATTATACTGAATTATATTCCTCCACTGAGCTTAAAAATATCAATCCAATTTTATGGATTTGTTGATATGTTTGGTGTTTTTCTGTCTGACTCACCGGGGGCTCTGTAGAAACCAGTGTCTTCCTCATTAAGAGGCAGCAGGTAGACTTCACCTTCCTTCCACAGCAGGGGGTACTTCAGGCCTCCGGAGAACTCTCCCCACCAACCATCCTGATCTGTGACCAAAGGGAGTTTTGAAATTCAAAATATTATCCTCCGTTTCAGTGATGATATCATCACTAACAATTACAGCTGGAAAGATAATGTTGCTGTACAGATAACTTGAAATTAAAGTTTTGAATATTAAATTGATTCATCTTTTTTATACGTATGCGCCACTAGACACCAAAGCAGCAAGGCAGTCCACATATCCATTAGTGTCTGGAGGATTTCTATAATTTTAGAGGAGGCTTTTCTGAGTTTTATCAAAACTTTTAGCATGTTTTTGTGTTCAATTCTTGCAGTTTTTACTGTTTATACATAAAAAAAAATAAAATAGATGTTAGCTGTGTCTTCATTTGTTTGACTAAATTTCCTTTACAAACAAACAATTTCACCTTTCATTATGTATGGTTCTATTACTGAGTGCACTGCAGGTGTGTGTGCTCCGGTTGCATGATAGGTGATTATGCGGTTGGTTAAAAACAGGTTTTTATTTCATGCTGTGGGTTGAGCTTTTAAGAATTTCCAGAATTAACAAAGATAACCACATGTTTATTGCTTTCCCTCCTGTGAACGAGATAGTATTAGGATATCATAGCGCTTTTTGCTAAAGTTTAAAACTGTTTAATCACCCAGAGACAAGATTATTTTAACTGAGCAAATGGTCTCAGTTAATATTTTGAACCATTTACATAATTTGATTCCAGAGATTTGACACCTGAATGTGTGTGTGTATATATATATATATATATATATATATATATATGTATATGCATTAATAATAATAATAATAATACAAGGTGAATTCATTTTTATTTCAATACTTAATATTCTGCATCTATAATTTTAGGCTTAGAAGTTTAGGTGATTTACTTTACCGTAATTTCCGGACTATAAGCCGCGACTTTTGTCACACGCTTTCAACTCTGCGGCTTATACAATGATGCGGCTTATTTATGCATTTTTTTTTCCTAACGGCCGCCAGGGGCGCTCGAGCAGAAAAGGTAAGAGTGAGACAGGGGGAATATATGTGTCGAGGAAGACGCAAGTTTAATGTAACTTAA